>JAMKQA010022910.1:0-14536 GCA_024699735.1 Posidonia australis
ATCCGCATATTGAATGTTTAATACATGGGGACCCCCATGTGGGAATTGGATGCCTTGTATAAGTTTGTGATTTAATGCTAGCTGTAACATGCGATTCATGACATGAGTAGCAATGATGAAGAGCAAGGGGGAAATAGGGTCCCCCTGTCTCAGCCCTTTGGCAGCTCCAAAGAAGCCATGGGATGTACCATTGAGTAGTATGGAGAATTTTGCAGAGGAAATGCACATCTTTATCCAAGATATCCATTTCCCCCCAAAGCCTAACCCCTGCAGGGAGTCTAGAAGGAATTCCCAATTAACCTTGTCGAAAGCCTTCTCAAAATCCAGCTTCAGAATGAAGCCAGAAACCTTAGAGGACTTCATGAAGTGGAGAGTTTCCTGAGCTACAAGGAAACAGTCCCCGATTGAGCGTCCAGAAAGCAAGGCACATTGTGAATTGTCAATGACCTTGTTAAGAATAGGGGAGAGCCTAGAGGCCAGTGTTTTGGTAAAGATCTTATAAATACTATTTACCAAACTTATAGGTCTAAATTCTGCAATCGTATTAGCTCCTAAGCGTTTGGGAATTAGTACAATGAAAGTCTGATTTAAGGGAGAGAGAGTGTCTGGATCACTAGCTGTGAAGACATGACGAAAAATTTGCATTATATTATATTTCAACAGATCCCAGAATAGTTGGAAGAAGAACATAGGGAACCCATCTGGTCCAGGGCTTTTGTCCCCGGGAAGCTTGGTTAAATTTGCCTTGATTTCTTCTTCCGAGAATGGTGTTTCAAGTAATTCAGGATTGGGAATTTTATTGGGAGCCAGGCGGTCCCAGTTAAGAGAGGCACTAGGTCCTTCCTAGAAGTTGAATTGATGATAGAAGTGCTTTTCAATTTCCTCTCTAATAGCCAAAGGAGATGTAATCTGAATGGAGTTGATGGTAAGAGAGAAGATACTATTATTTCGTCTATGTGAATTAACCACACTATGAAAGCAAGAAGAATTAAAATCTCCCTCTTTCAGCCATTGAATTCTAGATTTTTGTTTCCAGAAAAACTCTTTTTCTCTTAAAAGTTCAAAGTGCTATTCATGCAAAGCTTGTTTCTCTATCCGTATCTCTTCATTGAGGATAGAATGCTCTGCTAAGCAATCAATGTTTTGGATACGTGTTTCAATGTCGCTTAATAACTGACCTCTTTTCAATCTAATTGGGCTAATCCAACGTTTTAAACTTTGCTTTAAATATTTCAATCTATAAGTGAATCTAGCCAGAGGATTAGATGTGTAAAATAGATTTCTCGATTTCAGCCAACAATCTTGAATAAGAGATTGGCATCCGTCAAAAAGAAGCCAGGATCTGTAGAACCTAAATGGGGTCGGGCTCCAATTCTGCCTAACAGTGTTTAATATAATTGGGACATGATCAGAAACCACTCTGGCCTTATCAGAGCAGAATGAGTTGGGGTATTTAACCGACCAGGAAGTAGAGGCAAGGAAGGAGTCAAGTTTGACCATCGTGGGATTAGCCTGGAAGTTAGTCCAAGTATAGAAACAGTTGATGGGAGAGAGGTCCTCCAAATTCATTCCATCGATAAAATCATTAAACCTTGACATATGTGTAGAAATCCTAGGGCGAGAGGAATGCTCGTGAGAATATCTAATCAAGTTGAAATCTCCACCTATGACCCAGTTTTCACTGACCACTTGGCTGAGACCTTGCAATTCCTCAATAAAGTCAGACTTAAGTCTGGATGCACAGAGGCCATAAACCCCTGTGAGCCACCACTCAAAGTTGTCCTCGAGTGAAAGAAAGTGTAAAGAAAGGCAATAATGGCCCGTCAGGTGTGTCTTAAGGCTCAACTTTTTATCGTCCCAGTCAATCAAAATGCCTCCTGAGGCACCAGAAGAAGCAAGATATGACCATGAAGTAATTTTCCTGCCCCCTAAAGCTCTAAGTGAGGCAGGAGAATAATCATCTTTCTTAGTTTCAGTAATAATAAGAACGTCACATTTCTGTGATCTGACTAGATTGCGAACAGCGTGAGATTTAGAACAAGACCTTAAACCTCTAATATTCCATGCTGCAATAATCATGAACACACGTTAGAGGACCGAGAGGGAAGTTCCCTCTCTCAAGAACAACTAAGATCCTTCAGGGAAATGGGATGTTTCCCCTGATCGAGTCTAATTTGGGAAAAGAAACTATGTGCCTCTGCATTAGTTCTAAAGGAGATACCAATTTTCCCACAAAACTCTTGAAAGTGCTGGTAGGAGTCCCATATCAAGGGGTCTAAATCCTTATCATGCATATTTGCCATACTTAAGTCAAAGCCAGTGTGAAGGGAGGACGATAAAGCGTCAAAATTAGCAGAAATAAAATTACGAGCAATATATTCTGTGGAATTCTCGTTGATACCTAGGGCGTGAATCGGGGTGTCAGGATGGGAGGAGTGCAGATCAGCAGATTTTTCAGCCGAGACTTCCTTCTCCATACAATCGTACAAAGCCAATAATTTCTTGAACTTTCCCATGGAAAGATTCCTGCAACGAATCTCTGCTTGGACGAAGTTGGATTCGTCGAGGGTTGTCGGAGAGTCGCACCCCTGGGAGCAGTTCATTTTGGATGATATGGAGGGAGAAGCTTTATACCATCCTTTCGAAGCAGGGGGGTGGGAGAAGCTTTATGTCAACATTTAGAAGTTGGATGAGAAGGGGAAGCTTTGTACCATCCTTCAGAGGCAGACGGGGTGGGGAGAATACCCGCAGAGACAGGGGAAGGATCACTGGGATGTGGAAGAGAGGAGGACCTAGTCCATACGTTTATCCCCGGTCTAGAGGTTTTCCCAGACCTGTTCCCACGCCAGCTCTTAGTTGCTTTGAAGGATTTCCTATTAGGGGGGGACTTTCTGATGAGTGACGGGGGAGGGTCTAGAGGGCCAGGCTACAGGGGCATGCTGGGAGGGGCCACAAATATCCCAACTAGGTCTGAACTTAATAGGATGTACTATATGACCAAAAGCATAGAAGCGAGTGTCGGGTAAATCTTTCCCATGATGCAACAAAATCCGGCAACGAGCAAAGCTCTGCTGTTTTGCTCGTTCGACAGTGAGGTCCACTTCTAGAAGATCGGCAAAGTCGGCTACCATGCATCTAAATACGTCCACATTCCAAAGGTGGTGTGGGATACCTTCTAGTCTTACCCATACTCCCTCCTCTCTAAGGGTGAAGACCACATTAGACTGAGGAGTCCAATGAGTGAAAGAGGCAGAAAGAGTTTGCAAGGAGGAACCATAAAGATTCAGGGTGTCTATCTTTATCTTAGGGGAGGGGAATCTAAGAAGAAATTTACCGGGGGCCGAGTCCTTGACTTCGACATCGGAAGCCAGGGGCAAGTTGGTAGCTATGTGGTGCTCAAGAAGCTCCTTGGTCAGTTGGGTGAATGGGAAGATACAAGAGCGCAGCAAGAGAAGGAGAGGAGAAGATCGCAGGTTGCCTCGGAAGGAGGGATAATGGTAGGGAAGTGAGGGGAAAGACCCGCTATGCTGGGGGGCGGAGGAGCAAATAGTTTTTCTTCCTGAAAAAATTTGCATATAGCCACAGAATGAGTAGGAGAAAGACAACGAAAACATAGACCCGAATATTTACAGTTGCTCTTGATGTGGCCAAGAAGGCCACACCTAAAGCAGCGGCCAAAGGCTCGACAGAAAGTTACCAGAGGGGGGCAGGGCTTCTGACGATTCACCGTGGTCCACTCCGTTGGCGCTGCCAAGGGATGAGACGCTTCGATCCTCTAGGCTAGAGTAGGGGAGGCAAGGGGAGCAAAACGAGAGCCAACTGAGGGGGGGGAGGGTAGGTGGATCTAGAATATCAGAGGGGATCCCAGTGTTAGTAGATCATGCTAATATGAGTCCAGAACCGTCACAGGAAAAGAGGGTCGAGGAAGACGTGCAGACTGCGCACGGAAACGACTGGCAGTCATCGTGAGTGACAGGTGAGCGGCGCCTTAAATGCCAGTTGTCATAAAAGCACTCATGAACCGTAACGTAGTTGGAATATTCTGCCTCGGTTCGGGGCTCGAGCGGAGTGAATGACACAGAGTCGGAGTCGGGGTTTACCCAAGGCGAGGAAGGCGTGCAGACTATGCACGGAAACGACTGGCAGTCATCGTGAGGGGCAGGAGAGTGGCGCCTTAAATGCCAGTTGTCAGAAAAGCTCTCATGAGCTAAAGCGTAGTGGGAAAGAACTGCGTCGGCTCGGGACTCGAGTGGAGTAAATGACACCAAGTCGGGGTCGGGGTTAGCACTAGGCTCGCAGTTGTAATTTGAAATGACGCTCCCCCAAAGAGAATCGTGGCATAAGTCCTGGTTAAAGGAGGGCTTATGATATTCTCGCGGGATTATTGGAACTTTGAAGGATGAGTAGTTCCACACGGAACTCGAGGCGGACTTTGCAGATTCAGAGGGCCTAACAGGGCATGCAGACTGCAGCTCAACTGTCTCCGTCAAGGAGACGATTGGGAAAGCTTTCCTACCGCCCACCGGTGGCAACCCGCCGATCGACGACACAGTGGGAACCACTGGATCAGAAGGAGAGGAGAAGAGTTGGGAAACTTCCTGGTCCAGAGACCAAACTAAGGAAACGGTCGCCGTCGAGGAGCTAGCCTCATTAGCACCGGAGAACCATGACAAGGCCCGAGTCTCCTTCAGAAGTGACAGTCCAAGACCCCTTGAGCAAGAGTTTTCAAAAAACTCGACAGAGAATGGGAGATTTCTCCATCCAGACAAGAGGGCAGCCAGATCCAAGCTCAGATGACAGAGATCCAAATTCAAAATCCAACTAAAACGTAAAGATTTAACATGCATAAAACAATCCACAGATAATGCTAGGTTTACTGCGAGTGGGATGGTAGACGATGAACTATCGTACACCAACACCAACAACGAGCCAAAGTGACAAAAAAATAGATCGGAGCCACCCCAAGAGGGGTTATCCCGACTGGAAAACCCTAACTGGGAGCTGAGTTCCAAAAGAAGGGGGTTGGCTGCCGCCGATGGAAGGTTACCATCGCAGACAGAGGCAAGGGGGGTGGGAAGCACCACAGCATCACATACCTGCGAGGAAGGGACTACCTTCTTCCTCGATCTACGGTTCCGTATGCCATTGGAAGAACAAAGGGCGTCCCTCGCCACCGGATGCCTCTCCTCGATTTCAAGGGGAAAGACGAAGCCCGCCATAGCATGGTTTCTCCGGGATCTGCGACGAGTGTTGCGGACCGGAGCAGCAGGAGCATCCTCCTCCTCTAGGAGGCTAGCCTTGAAGGCCTCCCAGTCGAAGGAGGTGGCGCGGAGGAGAAGAGCTTTAGAGCGGCGACTAGGGTTTCGTGGTCTAAAGCGCATATTGAGCAGAAGGGAGAAACTTTTCAGCTTAGCATTCTCCTTTTACTTAAGCTGCGTAAACTTTCCCTAAACAATCTACAATGCATTACATGAACTTACCTGTAAGAATTCAGTAGTGGTATCAGTAGGCATCTCCAGGGCATTGGAGGCGTTGGTGACTACTTGCTATTACACTAGGCGTGGCGCGTACAATCTCTGTAACGTTTATGATGAATTTCTCGATTTTCTTGTTTTTTTTTAATTTTATGTTTGTTCATTTGTAATCTTGAGAGTTTGACACATGACTACTTGCTATTACATGGGTTGTAAGAGACATGAGTGAATATTGGTACGTTTAACCATTTTAGATTCTTAATTTGATATTTAAAATTTTAAAAGGGATTATTTTGGCATCTTTAACTTTATTTTTGTCTTAATTTTAAATTTAAATGTTAACATTATTGAAAAAAATATTTTTTCTGTTATACCTTTTTCAAATAAATCTTTTCCTTTCTTTTTGATCATTTCTCCCTAGCTTTCACTTGAGAGTCAATCATGGCAAGAATCTTGATTTCGATTTCGATAGTGATAGTCTTGATTTTGACGTTGTGAGTCTTTGTCTTTATTTTCAACACGATTCTCACCTTCAACGGTGATGGCATTGTACTAAATAATGCAAGGAACATCTACAAAATAGAGAAGTATGGTTAAAACATATTTGATTAAGTCATTCTGAAGGATTTACTTTAGAGAAAATAGTAACCCATAATGGTATATAAGGTTCCACATTTTTTCTCTCAGGATAAAATGATCACAGTAGATGAAAAACGTACTGGATTGTCGTCTACATGATGATCATACTTTAATTGCCTCAGAATCAAAATAGCACATCAATCAGAGAAAAGAGATCCTTGATAGTTTCGTCTTTGGAGAATTTAGAATTGTCAAAGAGGATACAGAAGAGGGGAGTGTGAGAGAGGAAGAAGAAAAGATAAAACTATCTCTATTGTTACCCCATGTATCTGTTCCCATGAGTCTGACCTTTTCCACGTGGTTTGGAAACACTTGTTGGAGGACGAGTTTTGACTGGTCAAATTGTAATAAATTAAGTCCTTAATTATACTTTATTATCTAATGTAATTTTGTGGAAAAAGTACCCGAAGATCATTCCTTCAAACCTGAAGCTCGAGCCCTAGCCTAGCCTGACCCGACGTGCACACATGCACGAGTGGTCATACATGCCTTGTTTAAGTTCTTGTGAATACTTGTTCTATTGTTCCTTGGAAATTAGGTCATTTAAATTTTTTATACTTCACTAATGTGGGACTAAAGTCCTATAAACGTGTACAAAACTATCCACCAAAATATTCCCTCAAGTTCAAGTTTTTTATCACTTGACAGTTAATTCTTATTAATAAAGACAATATAATGGACTTAACATGGGCATTTTTTAATCAAGTATCATGGGCTCAATTAAGCCCAATTTAAACCATATTAATTAAATGTTCAATAATCTCCCACAAAGTCTAAAGTATAAGGTGCTATTTAGACTCAGCCAACATTACTTCCACAGGAACTAAGTGAACTTATATCTTGAACTTGAACTTTTAGTGTGAAGATATCCATTGGTAATAATACGACAAAGGTTAGGGTAATGATTTTTAGGTTTGATGCGTTAACAGTCATGTATTCGTACCCTGTATCATTTTTGATTTCAAGAAACAATCCAATTCCTCTTTTGCGGCCACACAAGGTCAATCATTTAGTTAGGCATATACAAGGATGTATTGTTGGCATCTTGTTATAAGACTTGATTCTATTCAATGACTATTCTTTTACCAACTTGCTGTAATGCTCCCAAATCGGACACTACGGAATCTAAGCTACCAAACTAGGATTAAATGCACTAGTAAAGAAAATAAACTGTAATCTACTCAGAACCTGTGTGTGTGGTTAGTGACTCCTGACTCTAAACACCGCATTGGACTGCACTCCAAACAAAGCACCTATGAACAATACAAGCAAAATACGCGTGAGTGACTTCTAATTCACCCAGTACGCATCCACAAAAACCTTTGGTGGAAAACCTTTAACAACAAAATTCTAGATTTTCAAAACGAAAATAAACTCTTTAAATCTCTTTTTGAAAATACTTTAGAAAACATGCCTTTTCTAGGAAATCTCTTTTCTCGAAGTCTTCATGCTTTTCTCAAACATCTCTATTTCTATTTTAAAATCTTATAATTTATTTCTTTTCTGAAAACAACTCTGGGCTAGACTCCAGCTTAAGCTCTAAAACTCAAATCTGGTTAACATACTATTTAATGGCTGGATCTATTCCGAAAATTCTGTTCTTATCTTAGCTAGAATTTGGCTAAAACTTAGAAGTCAAAATTCAACTCAATTTTAGCTTAAAACTGTTCTAAATTTCAAATCTAAAAATCTTTTCTTTTTTGGTGTCACTTTGCTCAGAGGTGACTTGGTCACAAACGGAGGGAGAGGCACTAATCTCAACCTCCTACATTGTTACGGTGAAAGTCCTCATGCGGGCATGCCACCGTTCTGGTCAATGGGTCTTGCTAATCTTTTCTCTTGTATTTTTCATTTGTATGGAGATGCACCCTTCCAACGCCCCTTTCTTTCTTTGAGCTGACGAGTTATCTTACTCAGCCCATTCAACACCTATTTCTGGGCACCAAGTTTCTCTTACCAGGGCCACAACTCTAGAAATCTTACTCTGAAAACATGCATTTTCTTTTTTGTAAAATCGTACAAAAATCTTTTTGTAAAACTATTATTTACTTTCTGAGATATCTCTATTATAAATCTTTATAAAACTCTTTCTAAATCATAGCCAAAACACATCATTTAGGCAAAAAAATCCATTCATATTCATCTTTATCAAAAATCTCTTTTATTTGGCTCTAGAGTCTGGTTCGGCATACCGAACCAAAACGACAGATCAAAATAGGCTCAGGTGCTCAGATCGGTCGATTGAATTTCGAAATGGTCGTATGAATTTCCCTAGTTTGGAAGACCAGAATATTTCGATTATCTAAAATCCCCAGAAATGGTCGAACGAACATATTCAGTCATCCGAAATAGGGCTCAGGGCTAAATATTGCCAGAAAAACGACACATCGATTTTATTCGGCATACCAAATTTCCAGTTTTTTGAAATCTCTTTCCAGACTGTACTCATTCGTTTGTCGAAATTGGGACCTTCAACAAATCCTTTTCTAATGAACCACAAATCCTGCATAAAATGTGTGACCATGCTCGCCCGGGGATCCGACGTGGAGTCGCACTAGAGGGAGGAGATCACAGTCATGTCAAGATGGCGAAGGCGCAAGATAGGATAAAACGAAAAAGAAAAGGAGTCGCCACCTAGTCTTTTAAGGGAAAGATGAGGAAAACCACAAATAAATCACAAAGGATTAAGTACATGTGATGCAAATGTGAAGGCCAGATGTTTACCAACCAGAGGATGGGTAAGGATTCCTATTACGCATAGGGAAGGTGTTAGGCACCCCTGTACGCCTGAGAAACTTGGTCTTTCTAGTTTAATTCGCTTGCTAGAGGCTAGATGAATGCTTACTAAGCTTAGATTGTGCACATGCTAATATGAATGCCAAGACAAAACTGGATGGATGTGCAAGATGGTATGCAAAAACTGCGAAGAAGTCCACATAAAATATCGCAAACATGAAATACGACACGACAAAGAAAATTACATGACAAGGTTCTGGGCGAGAATGGCTCGGAAAATCATATAGGTCTCAAGAATGTCAAAAATGCAACCGACTCAGGTCGTCAGAATCAAAGAAAGCATCGCGGAAATCAATATGGGAAAACTGCAAAGAAGTCTGCGTAAAGTAGATAAACTGTGACATGTGAAGAAATTCATATAAAATGATGATGTTTTTGTAAAGAATGGTTCAGGAAATCACACTAGCGTCAAGGGGATCAAAAATACAATAGACCCAAATCATTAGAAGTGCAGAAAATATCATGAAAATCTGAACGAAAAAATTGCAAAGAAATCCTCATAAAACAGACAAATGGTGATGTGTGAAGAAAATCACATAAAATAACGATGTTTTTGTGAACAATGGCTCAGAAAACCATACTGATGTTAAAAGGATAGAAATTGGGGTCAACCCGAGTCATTGGAATCATGGAAAAAGTCGTGGACATCAAGAAAGAGAAATAATCTAGAAATGGGCCAATGTGAGCCTTTCGGTCAGTTCGTGTATGTCATTAGGTAATGAAATCCAAATCAAATCGGAAAAATCTGAAAATACAAAATAAAAGGGACCAAAATCGAATGTCGGGTGAGGGACTCCGAAAACAAAGTGAAGAAAAATCCTCGAAAGAAACACATGAGATGTAGGCTTACTTAGAAGAGACGGACTGATACGCCAACATAATAAAAACTATGTAAATGCATGAATAAGTGCTTAAATGTGCAAAAGGTGCTGAGGCATGACTTAGACCAAGGTTATGCATGATTCAATGCAAGAATTAACATGCACGTGTATGGATTAGTGGCATAGGGGCAATTTGGTTATTTCAATGGCCGGATGTGATGAGTACATGCATGAGGATGATGCCTAGTCTGGGATATATCAAAATGTGTGCAAAGTGTCCAGAAAATGTTACTGGCAGGCAAACATGCAAAGGATAAGGTTTTAAAAACAATAAAACGATGTAAACGCAGTAAAGGACAAGACCAAGGACTAAAATGCAAAATTCGCAAAAAAAAGGAAAACTTGGATTAAAGATTATTCAATGACTTCTATTCTAATATGCAGATGGTGGATCAAATGACAATGTGGCAATGAGATGTGTAAAAATTGCACCTTGGTAATTTTCCGAAAACTCAGGGTATAATTTGCAAAATTCACACATAAATGAAAATGTGATTAAAAAATGAAATTAAAGATTAATTTACAATGCAAACATGATTTTTAAATGGAATCCATGTCTAAGTGCAAAAATATGAAATACAATAAGTGGAAATTATCAAAAATATGTGAGAAAACAAATAAAACCCTAAATGATGGATTTAAAATTAACTTAAGGGTCTGGATGCAATTTTTTTGTGTTCTGGGATTGTATGCTGTGAATCCAAGGACTTATATGCAAAATTTCTGGGCTTGAATGTGATAAAAATTGACTTATTTACATGCTCAGTGTAATTATGGATGACTTAAGGACTATGGATGCAAAATTTTACAAGGAAGATTTATTTTTAAAAGCTTTGAGGGCTTAGTGCAAAACTTCAGGACTTAATGGTGAAGAAAATATGAATGCAAGGGCTTAAATGTGAAGAAATGAATATAGATGAACGGATCATGAGAAAAATAAAACATGTAAGGGGTCATGTGCAATTTTTACAGAAATAACAAAACAAATAAAAGCTTATTAAAACTACAGGGGTTTAAACATAAAAAACAAGGACCAAATAATAATAAACTAAGGACCTAAGTGCAAACTACCAAAAACCTAAGGACCTGGACTTAAACTATTCCCTCCGAAGTTCGCCGACGCTTCAATCTCCGATGAGGGCTCCTACGAGTCACTAGTTGCGGCACGGCAGCGGAGGGACTCTGGCGATGGTCGGGGAAGTCGGAAGGAGACACGGCAAGTCTTCCTGAGGTGTCGGGTGAGTTTGGCAAGGCCTGGGGTGCTCTCCTTGTCTCGGGCACCAGTGAAGAGTCCCGTCAGCGTCGGGGAAGACAGCGACGTAGTCGCAGCGGTGGTCTAGCGGCGAAAAGGCATAGGCAACGATACGGGAGGCACGGTGGTGATGCAGCGAACATTCCAGAGACATCAGGTGGCTTTGTGAGCGAGGGGGTCGTCCTCCCTGCCTCCTTGTCGGCAGCAATGGCGGTGGTGGGTCGTCGAGGCGTTGCGGTGGTCCAGGAGGCGGGACAAAGGCTCTGTGGAGTTCGTGGGGGCCTGAGGATCGTCGAGGAAGTGCGTGGAAGTTACAGCGGCGCTTGGAGGGTTCCGGTGCTTTGACAGCGTCGATCGGCAGTAGTAGGGCAGCGACGACGGGATTCTCAGGCACTGGAGCCTTGAGAGCCCTCCCCTGAGTGATGGGAACTCAGGGAGGAGGAGGAAGAAGGAGAGGCAGGAGAGGTTCACGATACCTCACTTGGAGCCAAGAAGCCACTGCCCTCGCCGACGACGGAGAACCCATCACCGGAGGGAAGGAAGGTGAAAGACAGGGGCAACCCACTTCGGTGACACCCATCTGGAAGACTCAACCTAGCCAGACAGGAGTAAAAGGAAAAGACATGGAACTAAAAGGGGAGGAGGGGTACCAGGCTGCTGTTCTCACGATGAGGCTTGCCGGCGACGCTCCTCTGGTGGTTGCTCTGGTGGAGATAGCTGGGGTTCTAGGTTGTGAAAAAAAAGGTTGAAGGAGGTGCTATGAAGGTAGGGGATTGCTAGGGTCTCTTTGGTTCAAAGGGGGGGTCTCAAACAGAGGGAAGGATCTGTGGCCAAAAGGTGGTTGAGGACTGTTGACGACGGGCTTTATACATCGGCGAAGCTTTCCAAGGCTGTTGATCCTCCTCCCTCTAGTGGATGAGCACTGTTGGATCAGGCGTGATCTGGAGGAGGCTGGTCGGAGATCACGGGGCTCTGGGATGTGCTCCGGATACTACGGGATCTCGCCAGAGATGGTGTCGGAAAATTCGGAGGTCGTCGGAAAACTCAGGGTCGTCAAAATTATTTTTCTGGTTGTATAAGGTTTATGATTGATGAATGAATGGGTTTACTGGGCCTGACGATTGGGCTTGATTTTAGGATTTTTTTTGTTTTAGTTTTGTTTGGGATTTTTTAGGGGTTTGATTTTAGGTTTTTGTGGTTTATTTTAGTGATTTTAATTTAGATTTTGGGTTTTAGTTTTAAGTTTAATTTGGTGATTTAATTAGGATTTTAATATAAATTTTGATTTAATTGGCTTCTATTTGATTTAATTAAGGGTTTGATTTAGATTTTAATTTAATTGTTTTTTTTTGCTTGATTTTTGTGTGGATTAGAGTTTCTTTTTTAATTGGATTTAATTTTTAATGGATTTTATTGAATTTCACTTGATTTGGGCTTTAATTAGGGATTTGAGTTTAATTAATTAGGATTTTGAGTTTAATTAGGGTTTTTGTATTTTAATTAGGGATTTTTGTTTAATTAGGGTTTTGGATTTTTATTTAGGGATTTTTGACTTTAATTTGGGTTTTGGGTTTAATTAATTAGGATTTTGAGTTTAATTAGCGTTTTTGTATTTTAATTAGGGTTTTTGTGTTTTAATTAGGGTTTTTAGCTTAATTAGTTTTTTTATGTTTTAATTAGGGTTTTGAGTTTAATTTAGGGGTTTTAGATTTTAATTAGGGTTTTAGACTTTAATTAGGGTTTTGGGTTTAATTAATTAGGATTTTGAATTAAATTAGGGTTTTTGTGTTTTAATTAGGGTTTTTGGTTTAATTAATTAAGGTTTTAAATGATTTTAATGGATTTTGACTTTAATTAGGGTTTTCACTTGATTAATTGGATTTTAAGTGGATTTTAATTAATTTTGACTTTTAATTAGGATTTTCATTTGATTAATTAGATTTTAAGTGGGTTTAAGTGGATTTTGTTTGGTTTTAATTCTTAATTATTGTTTTTTGCTTTAATTAGGTTAGAGTAGACTGGTGTGGGCCTGTCCGGGCTTCTGTGGGCTTTAGTGGGCTTAAGGGTTTAGTTGGAGCTAGGGTTTAGGATTTTAGGTTTGAAAATTAGGATTTTAGTGGTCGCTACCAGAGCATCTTTCCAAAGGAGTTTGCTGCCAAGTGATTTCAAAATCGGGGTGTCTACAAAATGTATAATCTAGTATGCCAAGTCTACTTCTATTTGGGACAAGTTTCATTGTAAACCATTGCATATATTTCAAGATATAAAATCGAAAGCTACAAAGACTCATCCCAAGCCACTATATCAACTTCTTGTAAAAATCCACTAAAATTCTAGATAAATCATAGAAAATTCTCAAAATCACATACGACCTTGATTTCATGCTCATCAACTCATTCTCATGCCTTTCAACTAGAATCATTACATTAATCATGCATTTAAAGCTAGAACTGAAAGATGAAGTAGAGAATGGGAATGCGTATACTTCCGGTGATCTCTGGCAATCTTTCTTCCTCAGGTGATCTTCTTCTCACCCACTAGCGTCTCTCCGGCCTCTCTAGTCTCTGGCGATCCTCTTTTCCATCAGCAACACCCACTTCCCCCTTTTCACTCTCTTTGGCTCTCTTCTCTTTCTTTGATTCGCCCCAATTTTTCTCTCTTTCTCTTTAATGTCGTCGTCCGTCCGCACCCATCGACGGAAATCTTGGCAAATCAACAAAGGGGGTATGGCAAAAGGCTACGAGACACTATGACAAGCACAGTGAAGGACAATGAAGGCAGTGTGGTGCTGTGCTGAGTTGACTGAGTTCTCAATTCGACCCCACTCGGTCCCCCATGTGCACATGTGGCATGCATTGGTCTAAAATACCACATGGTAGGGAAATTACTAGGAATAAAACCAATTAATTAGAGAGAGTCCATTACAAGTTATAATACAAAGTTAATTATCCAGATTACAAGAATTAATTACATTTATTCTGAATAATTCGGACACAAATATTACACTTGTAGTCATGACGATTCTAACTTTACAGGAGACAGGCACTCATATACGCAAGTATCATCATATATTTGAGACATCACACATATTCACAAAATAATTTGTTACTACCACATTGAACCTACTTTGTGGGATCTTTACTCAGATAGGTTGGATTGTTACTGCCTGTGAATCCTTGATGGGTTTCAATCCCATTCTCAGCTTGGATTTTTGAACTAAATTTAAAGCTAGATCCTTAGTCAGTGGATTAGCTGTGTTATCTTTGGTACTAATAAAGTCTACAACTATAATCCCATTAGACACAAGTTCCCTTACAAACTTTAATATGACTTGAATGTATCTCATTTGCTTTTGGTTGTACTTGAAACTATTGGTTTTATCAATTGTTATCATACTATCACAGTGTACTGAGATTGTAGGAAGAGGTTTTTTTACCATAGGTAAACCAGACATAAGTTCCTTTAGCTATTTAGCTTTCATCACAGTTTCATCT
>JAMKQA010022912.1:0-13194 GCA_024699735.1 Posidonia australis
TCTTGGGCCAGATCCACCTCAGACGATCTCTTATCATCCCGGCCAGGCTCCCTGACGGTTACATTCGGCCCGTGTACATGTTTATTACGCTTTTTCTTCTCTTCTGTTGATGTTTCCGTGAACTGCTTCTATATTGCTAGATCTATATCGCCATCTTGGTTAAATACTATGGCATCATGTCTTTTACATTCTGATTATGCTGATGCCTTTGGATTGGTGATATTTGATTACATTTCTTCCTCTGTTAATGGTTACCTTAGATTTTTGGATTTGAAAGGTAACTATTTTATGTTTAGAACTGTCTCGGGGTCTCTTCCCAGGACGCCTGGAGGTTTTGATCCCGGGCTTCTGCACTTGATCTGTGTAGACCCTCTTCTGCCCCTCGGAGCTCCGACGAACTTACCTCCGGTAAGCCGTCGGGAAGCGGCCTCTTGTTGCAGTATAGGCGTGTTCGAGAAGCCAAGAGACTTTGACTCCTCGGGCTCTGTGTGGGGTTTCTCACAATATTCCCCCCCTAAGTTTTGCCCGATACTTAGTGAGTTTAGTGGTAATCATGATGATTATTACCTACCCCTCCTTCGCAATATTGGGGACGATTACCCTGGGATTGATTTAATGAATCACATTACCTTCCCCTCCCTTGTTAATTATGAAGATTTTGAACTACCGTCAGAAATGACAGGGGGAGAATTTGCGATCTCTGGTACTCCTGCTGACATAGCAGGTTCGGCCCCGTACCCTGGGTGGGATTTTCCACCCCCTTTTGATCCCGTGTTCTCGCGGGTTTACGATAAGCTTCCCCTTTTAGGGGACCCCTCTCACGCCCCTTCTCGGCGATCTGAGGACTTAAAATGTCTCGACGTGCAAGGTACCGATGATGATGTTGCGCCAGACCTTGAGCCCCAAGCTGGCTCACCCCGATCAGACCTCACATCTCTTCCTCCTGACCAGGGTCCCATCTGGAACAGCACCTACGCCTCCTTTCTCTCTGACCCTGACACCTCGCTTGGTTACGAGAGCGTTTATGCGATTTCCAACACGCAATCTAATAATAGATTCTCGCTTCCCTCCCTCTCCTATCTTAATGACGGTACTCATATTAATAGGCGATTAATTGGGGACATGGCTCCGCACGACACCGCTCTGACACATTTCAAAGCTGGCGGCACGTCTTCTGACAACGAGATTTCCTCTCCTCCTCGCCGCGAAGAATCGGGTCCTTCTCACCCACGTCTCTCTGCCAGTGAGATATCCTCTGACGAGCGAATATCTCCTGACATTCGCGACACTTCTATTCCTTTTTCCACGACTGGCTCTCGGTTTACTCCTCTTACCTTCCCCATTTCTGCTGAGGAGCATTCGGAGTGGACTACGATTCGTCGGCGAAAGGTCCCTTCCCCCCAGATTAGTTTCTGTCGTGCCTCTAAGTGGTGTTTTTCTTGTGGCCTCCTTGGCCACACTAAGACTAACTGCAAATATGCTGGTTTATGCTTCCGTTGCCTTTCCCCCACTCACTCGGTGGCCATCTGTAAATTTTTTCAGGAAGGCAAAAGCGTAGATCGTCCCTCCAGGATGACAGGTCTTTCCCCTCACTCTCCGACTGTTATTCCACCATCTGAAGCCACATGCGACCTCCTTCTCTCTCTTTCATGTTGTGCTTTAGTATCCTCTCACTCCACACAACTATCTAAGGAAGTACTAGAGCATCATATATCCACCCACTGGCCTTTGGCGTCAAGCGTGGAAGTTAAACTTTCGGCACTTGGAAAATTCCTTCCCCAAAAATCAAGACAGACACCCTTAACCTCTATGGTTCATCCCTGCAAGCTCTCCCGGCAACTTTTATTCACTGGTCCCCGCAAACTAATGCGGTCTTCACCCTTAGGGAGGAGGGAGTGTGGGTTAGGCTAGAAGGTATTCCACATCATCTGTGGAATGTAGATGTTTTTAAGCACATGGTGGCTGATTTTGCCGACCTCCTGAAGGTTGATCTCTCTGTTGATAATGCAAAACAACAAAGTTTTGCAAGATGTCGCATCCAGTTGCACTATGGCAAAGAACTCCCTGACACGAGGTTCTATGCCTTTGGGAGAATTGTCTACCCGATCAAATTCAAAGCAAGCTGGGACCTCTGCGATCCCTCTGCTAAGGAGCCGCTCAATACCCACCCCCAACAATCTTCCTGGACTGCAAGACCCTCTGCTACCCCTTACCAGAGAGCTCCCCCCCCCCCCAAGTAGGAAATCCTTCAAGGCCACCAAATCATGGCGTGGCAGTAAATCTGGGAAAAAACAAGGGGTTAATGTATTGACCAGATCCTTCTCCCAGCCTCAACCAAGTGGCCCCTCTCCAGGATCAGTGGGGATCCTGTCCACCCCCTATTGCACCTAGCTCGGAGGGATGGTACAAAACTTCTCCCTCACCCACTACTTCCGAGGGCTGGATCAAGTCCTCTCCCACACCTCCAGCTTCAGACGGATGGCAAAAGGCCTCTTCCTCTTCTAAGGCGTCTGCATCTTCACTGTTGGATGAGCCTAGCTTCGTCCATGCTGAGATCCGTGCCAGAAACCTCTCCATGAGGAAATTCTAGAAATTGCTGGCGCTTTATGACTGTGTAGAGAAGGAAGTCACTACTGAGACCCCCCTGGAACCTCATCCCTCTCATCCGAGAACCCCCATTCACGCACCAGATACTTCTAACTTTTCTACCCAGATTCTGCCTTGTGCTGTTAATAATGATGAATATGTTGTCTCCCCATCTTCCTCTGCCGCTTCCAATGATCATAATATGTCTACCATGTTATTCAAGGACTTTGATCCTTTGATTTAGGGTTCTTATAAACATTTTCAGGATTTCTGTTTTAAAATCAGTATTCAGCTTAGGTCTCAGAACGAGGCTCGACAATTTTTTTCCCAAGTTAGAAGAGACCAGGGGAAATCTCCCTTATCTCTGAGTAACAAGGATAGTTCATATGAGAGGGAACGTCCCTCTTGTTTTCCCTTCAATATATTATGATCATAGGAGCTTGGAATATCCGAGGACTAGGGGCTGGCTCTAAAGCCAGGGCTATCCGTAATTTAATTAGGTCTCAGAGATGTGATATTATCATTATTACGGAAACTAAAAAAGAAGAATTCTCCCCTGCACTACTTAGACTACTTGGGGGTAAGAAGATCACATTATGGTCTTTCCTGGCCTCTTCAGGTGCCTCTGGAGGCATTCTAATTGGCTGGGATGGTGGAAGGTGAACCTTTTGTCTCACCTTTTGGGCATTTTTTGCCTATCCCTTCATCTCCACTCTATCGAGGATAATACTGAGTGGTGGCTCACTGGTGCCTATGGACCATGTCTTCCCAGTCTCAAACTAGATTTTATCAGGGAGCTACGCAATATTAGTCAAATGGTGAATGAACATTGGGTCATTGGTGGGGATTTCAATTTAATTAGATATTCTCACGAGCACTCTTCTTGCCCCAGGACCACTACTCATATGTCCTTATTTAATGACTTCATAAATGCTAGTAGCTTGCTGGATATCTCACCTGGCAACTGCTCCTATACCTGGTCCAACCTCCAGAGGGTTCCCACGATGGTGAAGCTCGACCGTTTTCTTGTCTCCACATCTTGGGCGGCAAAGTACCCCAATTCCTACTGTTCTGGATTGGCCAGGGTTGTCTCTGACCATGTCCCAATCATATTAAAAATGCTAAAACTGCATTGGGGTCCGCCCCTTTAAGTTTTACAAGGCCTGGTTACACTATGAAGGATGTCTTTCCTTCATCCAAGACAATTAGGCTATGTCCAGAGACTTGTTCCTTACTTCTAACCCAATTGCGAGATTTTCCTACAAACTTAAGTTATTAAAGACAAATCTGAAGAAGTGGATTGCCCAGGTCAACGCTTTGAGGAACCAAGCCCTTGGAGACATTGAATCCTGCATTCTTAGTATTGACACCCTTGCTGAGCACTCCAGTATAGATAATGACATCTGGAAAGAAAGGATTGCTCTTAGAGACAAGCACCAGGAATTTCTAAGAGTTAATGAGATTTTCTGGAAACAAAAATCCAGAATCCAGTGGCTTAAGGAGGGTGACTCCAACTCAGCTTTCTTCCATAACATTGTCAACTCTCATAGACGTACCAACGCAATCTTATCCCTCACTGTGGATTATTCAGTGATCACATCCCCTCAGGGCATTGGGGATGCAATAGAGAACCAATTTATCAGACAGCTCAATTGTTCAATAACATCCACCGTTACCCTAAATTGGGATCTGTTGATTCCCAATAAGATTGATGACCCTCATCTTCTGGAGGTACCTTTTACACCTGAAGAGGTTAAGGGTAACCTTCATAGATTACCTGGGGATAAGAGCCCCAGACTTGATGGATACCCCATGTTTTTCTTCCAAAATTTCTGGGAAATGGTTAAGGATGATATAATGGACATATTTCATTATATTTATTCCTCTTCTGAGCCTGACACTCTTGCTTCTATCAATCAGACATTCTTAATACTTATTCCTAAACGGATAGGTGCTAACTCTGTATCTGATTACAGGCCTATTAGCCTGGTTAATAGTATATATAAAATCTTCACCAAACTTTAGCATCCAGAATATCCCCTATTCTAAATAATACATTAGACTGCTCCCAATGTGCCTTTTTACCTGGCCGATCTATTGGAGATTGTTTCCTGGTAGCCCAGGAAATCCTCCACTACATGCACTCCTCCAATGTGCCAGGTTTTCTCTTAAAATTAGATTTTGAAAAGGCTTTTGATAAGGTAAATTGGGACTTTCTTCTTCAAGCACTCCAGGGTTTAGGATTTGGGGCAAAGTGGATTACATGGATTAGGATGTGTATGTCCTCTGCCAGATTTTCCATCCTTTTGAATGGTTCATCCCATGGCTTCTTTGGATCGTCCAATGGGCTTAGGCAGGGAGATCCATTGTCCCCTCTTCTCTTCATCATTGTAACCCATATCCTAAACCGAATGCTTCAATTGGCCTCTAATAACGACCTCATTAAAGGGATTCAGTTCCCTCATAGGGCCTCTCAGGTGCTTAACATCCAATATGCAGATGACACTATTCTCTTTCTAGCTGAAGGTGGGGATAATATTGTCAATATTAAACGTATCCTGTGTTGCTTTCAATCTTGTTCTGGCCTCAAGATTAGTTTCTCCAAATCCTCGATTACTGGAATTCAGGTTGGTCAGGATGCTATTGACACTGCCTGTAATCTTCTTGGGTGCAAATATGCTACCCTACCCATCGCCTACTTAGGCCTTCCTCTCCATCATAGGAGAGCCACTCGACAAGATTGGTCCCCTGTCTTGGAAAAACTAGCTTCTAAGCTTTCCCACTGGAAAGCCAAGTTCCTATCCCTAGGTGGAAGGTTGACTCTGGTCAACTCTGTCCTGTCTGCTATCCCCACATATTTTATGTTTGTCCTGCATATGCCGAGACAAATTCAGAAAGACATTGATAAACTTAGATTCAACTTCCTTTGGAAGTCTGATCCTTCTACAGACAATGGCAATCACCTTGTTAATCAAGGTGCACTCTGTAGGTCAAAGAGGCAAAATGGTTGGAGGATTTTAAACCTCCGGAACTTCAATCTAGCCTTAAAATCAAAACTTGTTTGGCAATTGCTTAATCGGGATAGTCATGCTATGTGGATTGGGTTAGTAAAGGCCAGATATATGAAGTTAGGGCATGGGGCTTTGCTTAACTCTTCCTCTAGCCACTGTTCTCCTTTATGGCGAACCCTTAAAAACATCTTCCCTATTGTTAATTGCTTTACCTCCTTCCGTCTGGGAAATGGGAAGGAGATTTTGTTCTAGGAACAGGAATGGAGGGATGGGGACAAGTTGAAAGTCTTGTTTCCCCTACTTTTTCTATTTGCAAATGGAAAAAAGCATCTGTTCTAAAAATGCATCATATTTTCAATAATGATTTTAATAGGCTACTGGATTATACCAACATTTCAGCTTGCGACTTAGATATCTTGCAATCCCAATTGGACTCTCTGTCACACATCTTGCACTCTACTACCTTTGGAGAGGACAGGGATATTATCTCTTGGACCCCTTCCCCTTCCTCTAAGTTCTCTGTGAAATCATGTTATTTAAGATTGAATGATGACGGACTCAGATTTAACTTGTTTAAGCAAATTTGGAGAACTTTGGCACCCCTGAAAGTCAAATTATTCTCTTGGCTTGTCATGCATAATAAAAATCTTTCCAAAGAAAATCTACTAAAGAAAGGGTGGACTGGTTCACCTATGTGTATCTTCTGTAAATTCAATATTGAAACAAATAAGCATCTGTTTATGTTTTGCGAGTTCGTCTCACATATATGGTAGTTTTTCTTATGCTATAGACTTTATCCTGGATATTGTAACTTGGGCCACTTATATTGGCATAAACCTGCCCTTAAATTTCATTTAAGCGATGCTAACTGGTTCCTTCTGATCCAGGCTATCCTTTGGGTAACCTGGAAAGAACGTAATGCCAGGATTTTTCGCAATACTTCCAAACCTTTTTATGTTATTATTTCTGATTTAATTGGACTAATGGAGTATTGGTTAGATTCACTTCTACCAGGTTTTGAAAAAAAGGATCTGAGGAGCTCCCTGGCCTCTATGAAGGCTGCCTGGGCAGAGAACTTATCTACCTCTTCTGATGCTCCTCCCACCTCCACTGACTCCATTATTTCGACTACTGCTGCTGCCGCCGTTGCTGAAGCGATGGAGCAGTAGTTTATCTCTTGTTTTTTTTGATAAACATTATTGCCAACTTATTGGCGGTCTGTAATATTGACAAGAACATTGCCTACTTAATTTTTGTGATTGGACCCTTGATTCCCCTGGATTCCTTCCTGGGGATTAAAATCTAATACAAAAAATTTACCATTGCCAAAAAAACAAGAAAGATCATTCTTACTCATCCCAACCATGTAGGTAAGGACCATCATGGTTGCACGGGTGAGTGCTAGATCTATCCTTAACCAGTGTTGTGCGGCCTGTAAGAATCCAAAGAGAAATCAGAAAGAAAAAAAATCTAGATCTATCATAGGAAAGGGGATGTTGTTCCTATGGTTGAGGAGATGTTAAATCCCAATCCAGAGTACAAGTAAATTACCTTGTGTAGCCCGATTACATAGATTGCACCAGATCTGGGCCATTAAGTCTGTGGTCTACCCCCTATACCACAAGCATAGTGGCCCAAATCGGGTGCAGTCTATGTGGTCAGACTGCACCTGATTAGGCTCCCTAGAGTACAAGAGTAGGAATTGGGAATAGTCACTGTAAATATCTTGTTTTGGATACTATCCCAATCTCTTTTGTTGCATCACACCATATCATAAATGCATTCAACCATAGAAGCCTTTCTCTCTATCCTAGAATTCTATTGAGATACATTTGCTTATTCTGGTTATAAATTACATAACATCTTGTGTTCTACACAAGATAGAATTCTCTACGTTCTACATTGAATGACTAATAATATGCATTTTACAGTGTCAATCTGATTCTCTTTTGATCTCAACCAAACTTTCTTTTTTTTGAGGTTGACTTTTCATTTTCTTAGACGAATCCACATTCCTTATTTTTGAGGTTGTCTTAACTGATTTAAACAACCCAATCGAGTATCATTGATCTATCACTAAATTTAACAAATTTTCAACTTGAATGTGTAAAACACAATGCTCACTTCATTTTATATAAAATGCATAATCTATTGCATTCGACACTTGGTGGTTAGAACCTTCTTGTGTTTTCTACTTTCTTTTTTTTAGAATATTTTGAATTTGAATTATTTCATTTACAAGTGATTTTGTAAATTGTGCGTAGACTTAATTAAACGTGATTACGCTTAATCCACCATTAATAGAGAAATATTCTAATAATCAATGTAATAAGATGTGTGGCCTTCCCAGTGCTTATAAAATGCTGAGTATTATGCATTCTACATAAAATGTTGCATGTCATGTGTTTTCTTGTTGTAACAAGATTGCCTTATCTTTTGTGAATTCTTACCATTTCTTTGACCCTTCTATACTTCTAAAAGTACTTAGGCACCTTAACCTTGAGGAGGACGAGGGAAATTGAGTCTTTGGGGTGGAAAATTTGGAAGAAATTTTGACATAGCCACAATACCCAAAAAGGGGAATAAGAAGAGGAAAAATAATAAAGAGAGAGAGAGCTAGTGTTTCACGAAAGAAAATTCAAAATTTCTTTCGATGACATCGTCTTTGATCACTGTCATCCTATATTCCGTGTATTCACTTCACAAATTAAAAAGATGGTTTTTATATTATCGCATTTTATTTCATGCATATAGAATTGTAGATAAACATGACAAATAGTGTCATTCAGGAGAATAAACCGTTGGGTTAGTTTTTATTTATTTATTTCATGTTATTTAATTTTTATTTTATATTCTTAATATACTTTATTAATCTACAAATTTTGATTTCATTTTACAAGAAAAAAGAAGAAGAAGATAACCTCACCAATACATGGATACCTTTAGGTAATATTGATGTTGTTCTAAAATAACTAAACCTACATCATCATCAAATCTCTTAAGACATCTCAAGGACTAACAAAAGTGAATTGAAAATATCAATTAGTCGACTTCGACATAAACAAAGAACCCAAGAGCACTTCCAAAATCTCTTATTCACAGTCATCCACTCAAACGAGAGTTGATAACAAATGGATGTGGTCCCAAAAATCATTGGCCATCGGGACATGAAATAATAAGTGAGTGTAGGAACTTATAAGACTAAATAATCTGTTTGTTTGTAGATTATTAGTATAAGATTATGTGATGTAATATGTGCATATTGATTGTTTATTATTAAAGTGAAAAAACAAAAAAAAACTCATGTGAGTTTTCTAGATTATTTGAAACCTAATTCTTTAACACAATTTAATTATTTACCAAACAGACTTCTCCAACCCTGTCGGCTCTCTCTCTCTCTCTCTGCATTTTCTTTCTTATCCTCCCACTTGTGGCAACATGACTCATGAGTCACGAGTGGATACTTGGATGAGAGAAGGTTTTGATAGACTCTCTTGTTTCTTATCCAAATTGTAATCATAGTCATGTTCATATAGTTTATCCTCACAATCTTGGATTTGTCTTTTTATGGACCCTTTCATGTGTGAAAGATTCAAGCACAAATTTTACAGCCAATTATTGAAATGTCAACAGTCTACGACAATAGTAGTTCTCTTTGTTGCATTGTCTTCTTGTCAAAGAGAATATCACAGTTCCAGTCCCACAAATTATAGATTATTGATGGGATTTTTTAAAAGTTGTTTCCTTGGATGGGTTTATTCAAGTTTACGACCTAATCCAAAAAAAAAAAAAAAAGGAAAAATAGTCTTATCACAATAGTCAATAACTTTAGAAAGTAATTGTTGGAAGCTTGTTGCCCACCTACTTTATGTAGAAGATTAAAGGACACCAATTTAGGGCTTTTTCATCCCACACATTTGTCAGAAAAGGACTCTTTAGACCTCTACAGGCATCAATCAACACGTAACTATCCTTGGTTTTCCTAATTCATCTCATCTACTATTGTACCCGTCAATTTCAATGCACGCTGACCCATGACAAAGTTGTTCCAATCTCCCATCTTTCAATCTGTAAGCCAACTGCTTGATTTTTATTTTCTTATTGGTTGGAATATGATCTCATTGAGGTGTGTGTTGTCATCTTGATGTTTTGCAAAGCTCAGCAGAGGAGAGAAGTAACCAGAGAGAAGTAACTAGAGAAAATCGAAATCCTTCTTGATTACTGAATTCTGTAAGCACGTTGCCATTAGCGGGCTTCAAGCAACGAACTGAGGCAAAAAAATGGGCTTTCGGTTTGTGTCCTGAAAGTGGTACAGTGATAAAAATAAAAAATAGGAAACACTGAGGAAGCTTTCTGGTTAAGCACACCCTTACCTGTTCTTTGCCCTTGACTCCCATACCTGATACCTCTCTCTCTCATTTACTTTAAGTGTGGAAGGTTCAATTTTTCCATTACTATAAGTAGTTTCCCTGAAAAATGCTTTCAAAACAAGGTCTACGGCCTGACAATCCAGCTCAGGTCAGCTTATTTTAGAAGTTGTAAGCTGAAACTACCATTATTTGAATGATGCACAATGATAGAAGTAAATAGTTTTGTTGGGACCCCACGACTGCTACATCTGTTTATTTGACTTATACTGGAAAAAGAAACGACTTGGTTGCCACACACAGGATTTGTTAAGAAGCCACTTTTCCCAGTGGATTCCTTTGCAGTCACCACTTCATTATTCTACTTACAAGTGCACTTCATAAAGCAAAGGTCAGAACTTCCAAAAAAAAAAAAAAAAGGAAGCAAAGGTCAGTGGTTATTTTCAGTAGAATGGAGATTATCCTACATATTTTGACAGAACAGAGTGCTTCTGGTGGGAAAAAGATTCATTCTTTGTCATCTATGCTTTGTCACAAAAGTGATGTTCTTCCCACTTGAAACACAACAAGTATCACTACATTTTACATGTCGGAAAAAACAACCTAAGATTACACATATACTAATAAGTGAACATCTCTACTACAAGTAATTGAAAACTTCCCAAATCTAGCGATATCGATTCATGTCACGCTAATCGTATTCTGATTGATCGAACTAGACGAAGAAATCTTAAGCTCCAAATCAGGTAATGAAAAACTGACAACATGAGGTTTATCTAAACCAGAAGTTGGCTGTACATCAAGAACAGTACTCGACATGCTTGAACAGCCAGGCATCAAATTAAGACATGATTGTTGTTGTGCCTCTCGACCATTTGAATTCAGATCATTCTGTAATTTGTCATCAACTTCTTGGGATCTTGAATTAAGTGATAGGGAAGTAACATGCAGTTCAGATGGCAGAGAAGGACCACTGAGCTTGTAGGAATCAGTTACATGACATGCTCGGCCTAAGCGTTCGATCTGCAAAACAAACGTCAGTTTTTGTTCGTTCTGAGTTGTACTGTACTGATCATGATTATAACAACGAAAAGACAAGTTCTAATCAAACGAGAAGATGTTGGCTAAGCAGAGGCGCAGCATTTACCGCATCGAATAGGCTCGATCGACGCTTCTTCTTGCCGAGGCTGTTCTGCCTGAGGAAGTACTTCTGAGCATGACTGGCTACTTGGGTTGGAGTCCTTGTGGTTACGAAGCTGCGAGAGATGCCCCTCCAGTCTCCTTTTCCAATCTTCTCAAGTCCAACTAGAAATTCCATGTGTTCTTCCTCGGACCACGGAACTCCTGAAGAAAATCCAGTAACAAAAGATTGGTTTCATAGTTTATTAGAAGTAGAATTGTTGGAGTTTGACATAAAGCTCAAGTTACATGTAGCCAAGGCCGAAGTTGTTTTAAGTGAACTGATTGATAATGGAACAGATGAAACAGTAATAAACTTATGTAAAGAGACTGCAAATAACTACTAAAATGACCAGAAAATAAAAATGAATCGGGAGGAACAAAAATTGCAGCGAAAGAATGAAAGGAAGGCATCTACTTGAGAAATACAAGCAACAGCCAAGTATTTAGCGACCCAAATGTGTCAAGGCAGAAAGACGAGAAAATAGTATGGTATGAAGAGGGAGATGTGATCATTAAATCATGGATGGGAGAAAAGAACAGCAGACACTCACCTTTCTTTCTTTCTGCGTTTCTGCCCAAGAGACCATCAGAGAGATACCCATTAGACACCTTTCCAGTGCTCTCACTTACAGAAACAAGGGAAGATGTAGAAGAAGTGGAAGAAGCAGGAGAAGAAGAAGAGGAAAGAGCAGCAGTAGCTAAGCACTCCATGCTGAGGCATTTGTTCATGGGAGAAGAAGCCATTTGAAGCTGAACACCAAACAGCTTCAACCCACAATCAGTTCTTGAACTGTTGCATGTTCTTGTATTGTGCCCATTATTCCCACAATGAGAACATTTCCTACCCATCTTCAGAAAGTATCAATCCAAATTCACATAAACACAAAAGCACATAACACACATGTAAGGAAGGAAACAGACTTGGTTCTAATGAGTTAAGGATTGGATGGATGGGTTTTAATAAGACTACAAAGAAGGGAACAGTCGTTTATCTCTTTTTTCTTATTTTATTTCCTTTTCTTTTTTGTGTGGATGCACTTCAGCTGTGGGTTCTGTCAGTATGGGAATTGAAACATGTGGATGTCCAAAGAATGTGTACACTCAACTAAGATGACAACATTTGTCTTTTCCCAAGTGTATCTAGTATCAGCAGATTTACACTGCTTAAATCTAACTTACAAATTAAATCTGATGATAACCATGTGAAACATACAAAAGTTAGGTGGGGTTTCTGGCAGCTAACATGACCTAGTATTCTATGGATGAGGTATCCTACTAAAGGATTGGCAATATGATGCTCGGGCAACAGTGTTCATAGAAATCTGCTAAAATACTCTCCAGCTTTTGGATCTGCAAAACAATTCTATTTTAACATCCATGAATATTATGATACTACATCAGTACGTAGGAATATTGAACATCTATAATATTTAATTAGCAAGAATCCAACCTGTGTAGCTAGATATTTTCAGAAATAATTACAGGAATAAATGAAGCTAATCAATGGTGTCAGATTGTCTATTTTAAATGAAGATAATAATCAATGCTAAATATTATAATAAATGAAGATATTTTAAATTTAAAAGGTTTTTAAAATTGAGAATCGATTGTCTATTGTATAGCTTTCTGTATGTGGAGATAATAATCAAAACATATACCTCTATAAGCTCAATGATCATGTGAATTTCTCACACAAACCAATTGATCTATCATGAATACTTGATTATCCAAACTAGAGCACACCACACTTTATGCCACAGATTCCATTCAACTCTCCTTTTCTCTACTAAACAGTATGTATAGCCCAAAGTACCAATTTGTTCATTATTCCATCTAATTTACGTTCCTACTTTTTATTTTTTGGAGCAGATTAACAAAGGCCTACATCTCATAATCCAGGAAATTCGGTTCATGAGAGATGGATCCAAATTATTACATCAAGTTCAAGTGATCCATCTCAAAATTGGCAATTGTCAATCAAGTGGGGAGTCATTAAAGAGCACAAGGAGTGCAATATGTGGTTATTTAACTGCAATAGATACTCATGA
>JAMKQA010022913.1:0-12986 GCA_024699735.1 Posidonia australis
TTGAGCCCAATGGGGCAGTGTGTTTTAGGCTGGATCTGGTTAGGAAGTGTGTTTTGGGAAGAATCCCGAGTTTTGAAATGGAATTGTTTTGGAAAAGAAAATGAATTCCAAAAAAGGTTTTGAAAGGAATGTTTTGAAAGAAAAGTAGTTTTGGAGCGAATTTCCAAATGTTTGTGAAAGAAAGGATTTGATTTTTGGGATTGAACTCCCAAGTGTTTCTTTAATAAAGAAAATGATTTTTAAAGGAGAAAACCAAGTTTTTGCAAATGATAGGGAACAGGTTTCTTTTGGTTTTGCCAAGCTTTGTTTGTAGCTGTGTGTTTTGGGGGCGCGTACTGGGTGACTTAGATGTCACTCACGCGTGCTGTTTGGTTTTCAGGTGCAGACCGCGTGCAGCCAGGTTCCAGTGCAGGAATTGGAACTTCTAGCCGCGCATCGAGATCCTAGAGGTGAGCCTTAGTTACAGTCCTTTTGTTCTGTAATTTTGTGTAATTAGGCTTGTGATACTGTTATTTGGTAGTGTGCCCGGTAGCGGGGCGTTACAACTATTAATTACAAAAAAATGATAATAAACTCGTCCATTATTAAAAGTCAGAAAAATTGACGTACGATACATTAATGTTGCTTAACCATCTAATAATAATTTCTTCCAAAAGTAGAAAAGAATGGTGCTAATTTAACTAAAGGACCAGAAGACTGTAAAAATTAGAGGATAATTCGTGATTTATTAATCCAAAAATAACTAATAAAAGTATAGTTACTTTATAAAACAAAAGTAGCACTACTAATATTATCTATGAAATATATACAAGTGTTAAGCATGAGAAGTGAAAAAAGAAGTTATGATTAATGTTTTATATTTTTATAAATTAAAAAGTATATATATATTATGTATTTGTAAATATAAATAATTACTATTATATATATATATATACCTTCGAGTTCGTGTCGACTTGGATAACTCAAGTCTGAAACCTATACTCAATCTACAAAGTTTGCGTTTAGGAGTTTCCGATCCATATCGAATCCATGATTAAAAAAATTTAACCCAACCCAATCCAACCCATACGATTCAGGTTGATTCGATTTTCAGATAAATCCAGATCCATACACACCCTAAGGTCATGGATTGACCTCTAATCCAACTTAACCGGACCAATTGATATCTTAAGATTTACAACCAATTATAAAAAAAAGAAAGAAAGACGGCGAGTAGATGAGAAAGGCAAAACAAGTACTCTCTCGAAAAGAAGACAAACAAATTGACACGCTACCAAGTGATAGCACACTCAAACAAGGGACATTACATTATTCATTCTTCGTTGCTTTAAAGTTTAAATCGTATCGTTGTCACAAGTCCCAGATCACACCATGCTTACAGCACAATATCATCATCTCTCCTCGTCTCCTCCTGACACTCTTTATCAACACTCTCCAACGATGATGCAACACTCTCCAATCTGTTTTTTCGTTCCATTCCCTTCGATCAATCCAGCGTACCAAACGCAACCTAAAGAAACGAAAACCCTGAACCCCCTCCATTCCATGGTGCCCCTTCTCCCCACCGCACAATCTCAGATCGACAAACAGTAAGCACAACCACCGGTTCACCGCCACCACCACCACCACCACCACCACCACCACGATGGGGGTAGAGAGGTCGGCGTGGCGGATAATCCCCCGCCCGCTCCTCGAGACCATCCTCAACAACCACGCTCACCACCACCGCGTCGCCCAGCCCCTCGTCCTGCACGGCCCCCGCGGCGTCGGCAAGGCATCCCTCCTCCTCCACCGCCTCCTCCCGGACTGGAACAACCACTCCCCCCACTTCACCGCCTACGTCGACTTCGCTCATCCCAACACCACCACCACCACCACCACTACCACCCCGTGGGCCTCCTGGTCCTCCGCCGCCCCGCCCGCAGCCCTGTCCTCCCTCCGGTCTCACCTCGAGGCGGAGCTCGAGTCGGTGGTGCTGCACGGGGTCCGGCTCGGGAGTATCGGTGGGAATGACGTCTTCGCTGCCCTCAACAGGCGGCACGGGATCCACGCCGCGCTCCGACGGGTCGCTGGGAGTGGGAGTGGTGGGAAGAGGGAGTCTTTGTCTGTGCTTTGGGCGAGGGCGGTGGTGGCGATGTCCGGGAGGGTCGGGGTGGGGGAGATTGATAAGGTGGCTGGAAATGCTGGGGGTGGTGCGATCGAGGAGGTGTCGTATATGAGGGAGGCGGCCGTGTCGCTGAGGCTGGCCAAGGAGGTGATTGGGATTCACCAGGAGTGGAGGAGGGATGCCATTCGGAGGTTCAATCGGAATGGCGGGTTTTCCAGGTCTCTAGCGAATTCGTGCACGGACTGGCCATGTTTGCTCGTGGAATTGCTGTCTGCTGCTGCGGAGATTGATTACTTTCAGGTTTGGTAATTGTCATTTGATTCGTTCATCCTGGCCTTGAACTATCTGTTTATTCATTTATATATTTACGTAAAATTTGAAGTTCTTGGTCTACTCTGGAAGTTCTGTTTTCAATTTTGTGTTCCATTCCCTTCTCGTGATGCACTATTTCCAAGTCCCGGACAATTTTGTAAAAATTCATTATATGTTTATTTTGTTCTACTAAAAATCAACATAATATATGCCATATGGAATTAATACACAGATGCAATGCTATGGACTAACCAGAGAAGCACAGTAGGAAAGCTTTAGGACATTACACTATCATTCTTTTCTTCACAAACAATGCAGGTCGAATGAACCCTTCTCTTATCAAAACCAAGCCATTGGAAGCTCTGATAGTTGTACATGAGAATTCCTTAATTCGCCTTTGTTCCTGTTTTATCACTTGAGCATGAACAAAGAACATCATTTAAGCTCATCCGACTAATTGTTATTACATACAAACAAATATGTTCAAAGAATATGGCCAATAGTTCACACTTGAACATGGACAAATATTGAGTAAAAACATGACTGACTTACTAACGTAGCAACATTACAAATTTATCATGTGCTCAATGTTTTAAATGTCAATTTCATGTCGGACTTTGGCAAGTTGAAAAACAGATGTGTCGGTAAAATGTTGATATGTCAATATCGTGTCGGTGGAAACATAGTAAAAAAAAATCCACATTTGTTTAGAAAACTTCCATATTGATGTCATATTGGAGTTGTGTCGGTAAATTGAAAATAAGACATGTATTGGTGAAATTTTGACGACACGCGTCGACATTTGGTACTATGCATGTGCTCCAACAAACAACTACATTATCTCACACTAATAGACTAACCGGATAGTTGGTGAAAATGTGGGCATCAACAATATCTATATTATGATAATGCTAGGAGAAGTTGATCTTGCAACTGATCTGTTTCTTTAAACATTAAGAACTCAAGTGCATTACTTTGTTTATTTCATCTGCTTTAATTTAATCTGATAGCTTCAAAACATCAAGAGGAATGTTGACATGATTTGTTCCTAGTAAGTTGTTAAACAATAGCCTAATGAATATTATTCTTTGAAATTAAATGGAATACTCATCTTTAAGTGTCTTGTTTATGCAGCCAAAGTTAGTAATAAACAATTTTGACATGTTGAGGAATGCAATCTTAACGGATGATTCAATGGTCTCCGCAGCGTTGTACCATGATAGTTTCTTATGGAGATTGATTGCCTTGGGGGTGAATGACTGGTGCTTGCCTGTCGTACTCGTTACATCAGATAGGTAAGAAATGCACTTAAGATCTGTCTAATCTCTGATATCTATATTTTTCTTTTGTTTGAGTGTAATTCTCAGTTGGCATATTGACTGATAGACTTTGCATCTCGATAGTAGGTAAATTTCTTGCCATGTCAATAAAATCTATTGGTAGCATTCACCTTATTTTGGCGCATGGTCGTTTCTCTACTATATTTTAAATATGATTTCTCGTTTAATTCATGAGTTAGTGACATTCTACTTTTTTCCTACTAATGATTGGTAGATCCCACCCTAACATTATTTACAGGATGAGCATGAGATAAAACCCCAGTCTGCTGAATTACCTTGCTAGTGCCTCATTTTCTAGACATATATCCTATGCTCATTGATTTCCTGACTTTATTTTGCATGAGAAAAAACCTTCCATGATTCAACATTCACACATTTGCATACGATAATCATAAAGCATCCTATTGTGTTATGTTATCTCAGCCTACCGAGAGTGCCATGTGGGATGTTGATGCACAAACTGTTCTTTTGTTGGTTTACATCTTTCTGTAACTACCATATTCCATTACGAGTATGGTTTGTAATATGGTTACCATGAGCTTATTATTTGTTTTGATCTGTATTTGCACAGCTCATACACTTCAAGTTAGCTGCTCTTTTTGTTGCAATTATGTGATGCCACTAAGTGAGATTGTAGGTATTTAGGACAGTCACGAGAAGATAGTGAAATCGTTGCATGGATCTAATATCCAATGGGGTTGGGACCGTTTTTGTGTGTTTTTTTTTTAAGCAATCAGGAAAAGGAAAATTTATTTCAAAAAACACAGGAAAAACAACAACAAACTGACAGTCTTATCGGGAACATAAAAGCTGCAGTCAAAACAAAGAACAGGGAAAACAAAAACAAATACAACAAGCCCATTCAATCATTAGACAGTTAATAAAGTAGACAATTAGGTTACCAAATAGACATTTAATGAAGTAGAGTACCCTTTTGACTATTCAATCATTATAGAAATTGTACAAGCAGTTTTCTCATGATAGGACTCATTCTATGTATATTTTTTTAAACCAAATGTCTTTAAAAAGCATCAATGGCATGCCTTATGGATTTATTTGGCAAATAGAAAACACAATACTAGCCTGCATGGTTGAAAGTTCCAAGCATGGGCTTTTCAGCTCTGCGGCATATGCTTTTAAGAGTCAACATACTCATGATTTCTGACTTCCATCTCAGCAGCTATAGACTCCCAAACAACGTGAACATGGGAGGTGAATCCCAATGGATATTTTCAGATCCTTTTGAAGCACTCTCTGTACCTATTGCTTGCTTGAAAAAATTTTGGAAGAATCCTTTGTGATTGGTAGGATAAGCCTGCAGGCTATTTTATCCGAAGGAAAGTGGTGGGCATAGAGGGAAACAAAAAATTTGAGTATGGCTGGAGGTGGATAAAGAAAATGAAAATTTTTGGGTGTTGTTGAAGTAGACTCAGGTAAATAAAAAAAATTTAGCATGGGGATTTATATGTACAAATGAAAAGTGTTCTTTTCCATCCATTCCTCCCATTATCCTTGCAACTGTTTTTGTGATTCAGTTGGAGCTCACAAAATGTAAAGTTCAATCCCTTGGTATTGACACTGGTTGTTTACTAGGTCATTATCTTTACCACTTTTTATTCTAGTTTTCTTCTCTGACTGTGTCAACAATTCTACTTGTAAATTTTCTCAGCTAATATTCCTATCAAGCCTCTGACTGTGTCAACATCTACTTGTAAATTTTATCAGCTATTATTCCTATCAGGTCTATGAGGACTTCGGTTATCCAGATGTATTCATTTCTCGTGAGGTAATCTGTCAAGACATCTTTCTTTTTCAGTTTATTCCTTCATTTCATTGTTGCAAGCACAGAACTTAATTGGTGATGTACTTTGTGGTCATTATTTGGAGACATTTGGATGGACTCCTCAAGAAGCTAAGATGCATATGGTGCCTGAAATCTTCAGTGAAACTGAGGTTAGTGGTTCTTTCCATTGTAGTTTTTATTTTGTCAAGTAGTTTAAAGTCTCTAGTTCCATTTAGGAAAATCTCTTTCAATAAAGGTGAGATCTACTCACTGTTGTTGACATTCATCAAGACAATTATCTGAACTTCTTGACATTGTTAATATAATTGTAGTGGAAAGCTATCAATGAAGTGCTTGGGCCTAACCAGCGACAACTTAATGAGTTATATGCACTTAAGCAGCTGAAAAACTACCAGGGGTAAGTGTTTCTTACTTTCTTTTTTCCTTTTTTTGCAGTGATGAACTACTAATCATTCACTTCTTTCTTTTTTTATCATTGTGGAAATTTGTCACAAGCAAAAAGATGTTCTTCTTTGCTTTTTTCCCTCTCTTTCAATGACACTGATTTGCAGAACTGCAGTATCTGGCATCCTGATGTTATATTTGTAAATTTGAACTTCTGGTTTCAGGTCCATGCATGCAAGTGACCATTTTGAGGACATTGTAGATACTTACTTGGCATACCTTCAAGTAAACACTGTTTTCTGTTCATGTTCTCTTCTTTTTTTTTGTTCATGGTGAATCAGCAAATGGTTATCATATCTATATTTAGATGTTTAAGTACTCTTTTGGTTCATGCATCCTGATAAGTACTTTTTATGTTTTCTTAGGTCAATGTTGTGAATCCTGCAATGGAATCCGTCATGGTTATTTTGCAAAAATTTGTTTCTGATGCAAAAGATGGAAAATTCTCAGAGAGCCGGTTTCACTTTGGTGCTCCTTGGAGGCATCCTCCTTGCACAAGTGACCATGAACTATCTCTACAATGGGCAAAGATTCAACTAATGGATTTTGTGCAATCTCTAGTCAATACTGAATTTGGGGTGCGTAATGATTATTAACCCTTTGGCTACATCCCTTTGTTGATAAAGGGATCGTGTTAGAGACCTTGTTTCAGCATTTTTAGCTTGAATCCTTCTGAATCTTAGTTTGTGCTGGTAAAGATAGTTAATTCCTTGAAAATTTTCTCTTATATTTTCCTCTTTCTTGTATTAGTAAGTCCATTTTTAAGTCATTTACTTCCTATTTGATTTTCAGCAATTACGTTATCAATACTGCAATCAAGCTTTCATCCACAACTTATGGTCCATGCTGCATTATGGGAGACATACTCCATGCTGCAAACTGGGATATAATCATATTAATAAGCCTATGCCTTCTGATACTGAGTGCAGGTTAATTATTTAGCTGATGATAGCTTAGAGATACTAGAAGATCCTTGTACAGTTGCGATGCTGGAGGTACCTTTTCCTAAAAGCTTCATGTCCTTTTTTTTGTTTTGTTTTTGGTGACAATACCTTCTTTATGTCATTTTCATTTTTCATCACTAGTTTTTCACATTATCTCATATTTAGGTTGGTTTATTATACGCACAAAGGGATCCATCTTACATACGTCCTGTTTCTCGAGGCATTCTGAGGTGTCTGGTTAGATGGTGAGCTGTAGTAGTTTTCTTGATGACCATGAAACTAGGAGCTGCATTACAAAGGTCCCTAATCTCACTTTGCTGCATTACAGGCTTGTTCATGAGCGGATGCAAATGACCATATGGGAAACTATTCCATATTTATGGCAACGAATTATACGAGGACGTAGCTACCGCCACTTGATGAAAGAGATAGGCTATAAATAGAGCTGAATCAGATGTAAGCAAGCAACTGTCTTCATGCCTGAGATCCAACAGCTTGGTGCAGATTGGACAAAGCTGATGTGGATATGAATATGAGCATTATGCACGTTCGTGACAGCATCGACCTTTCTATTCAAATGATAAGTGAGTCCCACAATTCACTTAAAATATAGTTGCATCTAGCATTGTAGCATATACTCTGCATGAAATTTCATATAATGGACCTCAGAACACTGAGCAGTTAAAATGCCATTTGCATAGGATATCATGTTTAAAGAATTTGCTAGTGGTAGTATAAGGAATAGGAATTGGTAGATTGAAGTATTTATTGAAATATCTATTAAATGCACGAACAAAGGCTGCTGTACAACATATTGTACTGTATGGTTCGGAATATTTAGTCAGCTGTCATTTGTCTAGGCTGATCAGCCGATAAATATGATGGTAAAACACAAGATAAAATCAATGTGGTAAAGACATTGTTGAGGACTACATCCCTGCATCCTTGGAGTATGCTGAAGTGCCATTCGACAGATAACAGATCATACCATATCTTTGGTTGAAATACACTGTCTAGAACATGGCAACTTGCACACAATAGAAGTTACTTTGGCAAGAGTGAGTCAATTACTTATATAAACATAACATTCTTCTTTAGTTACTCTATGTGTTGTGTTGAAAGGAGAAAGATTATTTCATTAAAGAGTATTACATATATATATATATATATCTATAGTAGATTATAAGAGATAGGATCTTTATGACATACAAGGTTCATTAACCCATTAATATATTAAATATAATACTAACACTCTTCCTCAAGTTATAGTAAATATATCTAACATCCTTAGCTTATTACATAATACATTAAATATTCTAATACTAAGTCTCTTTGTAAAGATATTCGTTAACTACTAAGAAAATTAAGTGTAAAGAATACTAATGCGACTAGATAGTATCATGTGTTTGATGTAATGACAATCCATTTGTATATGTTTTGTTTTTTTATAGAAGGTAGGATTGTTAGTAATGAATATTATTGTCTAGTTGTCATAATGCATTATCATAGGAGAATCAACATGAATACAGAGTTTTATCTGTAAAGATCAAAGTCATCATCTCGCAACCTGTCTAGGTTATAGTTCTGTATTCTGCTTCTACATTGGACCGTGAAATGATATTTTGCTTCATGCTTCTGTAAGTGATCAAGTTACCACCTATATAAGTTCAATAACTTGATGTAGATTTCCTGTCTCCTTGATTACTTGCATAGTTAGAATTTAAATAGGCTTTAATCTATAAGTGTCCATATTTCTTGTAAATTAAGTATTTCCTTAATGTACTTTTGATGTAGGCAAGTATGCGTAGAATTCCTTGTCAATATTCATGCATAAATTGACTTAGAAGTCCTACTGCAATTGAGATATCTAAGCAAGTGACAATTAAATAGATCAACTTGCCTATCACGCGTTTACACCTATCAGATTCTTCCAATAGCACAAATGACTTATCTCAAAAGGAGAGATTCTACTTTATAGGTGTACTTTCTGGTTTATACCTTAGAAATTCTAGAGGATACTTCTTTTGAGGTAGAGTCATTTTATCCTTACTGTATGCAAATTTAATCCCAAGAAAATACTTTGGTTTATCCATATCCTTGGTGATATAAAAGATGTAGACAGATATTCCTTTGTCTTTGCAATCCTTATAGTATCACTTCCTGTCAAGAGCATATCATCTACATATATTGCTAAGAATGCGTAGTCTACTATACTTGACTTGATGAAAACTGAATGATCAATAACATACTGTCTAAAATCATTGTTCAACACAACTTGGCTAAACTTTTGAAACTATGCTTTTGGGCTTTGCTTCAATTCATATCCTGGAGGTTACTCTATGTAAACCTACTCAGACAAATCTTCATACAAAAATGTATGCTTTACATTTAGCTGATGTAAAAATCAAGATTGATTGATAGCAAGAGATAGAGAATCTAAATGGAATTGAGACGTATCATAGGAGAAAACGTCTTCCATAGACAACACGTTAAGTCTATGTAAAGTCTTATGTCATCAAACAAGTTTTGTAGCGCTTAATAGAACCATCTGTCTTATGTTTCACTATAAACACCGCCTACAGTCAACTATTCTATTTTCTTCAAGAGGAGTCATAAGTTCTCATGTACCTTGGGATACCAATACTTGCATTTTTTCAGTAATGTTAGATTTTTAATGAGGAATTTGAAGGACTTCTTGATAGTGTTTTAGAATAGACTCTTCATAAATAGACAAGGTAAAGTGGCAAAAGGAAGGGTGAAGTTGTCATAAGTAATAAAGGTAGTAATAGGATGAGCTATAATGGAACGACTATCTTTGTGTAAGGTTATAGGAAGGTCGGAGTGAGTAGAATCTACAAACATTGAAGTTGGAGCGGTCTTTGCTGAAGAAAGCACATGTAACCATTGACGACGATGATACATCTGTAAGGATTTTGATATTTGCTGTCTCATCATTTTATGTGGGATTAACAGAACCAGTGTCGGAAAAGGAACATACTCAACAACAGAAGTAGGTTTTGTAGCCTCGAAGAAGGATTTAGACTCAAGGAAAGTGACATTGATGGAAACAATATAACAATAAGTGGGTGGGTGAAAACACTAATATCTTTTTTGAGTTCTGGAGTATCCAACGAAGACACATTGTAAGACCCTAGGAGCAAGTTTATCAAGCTTAAGTATGTGATTTTGGATACAACCAAACACTTTGGGTGGAAGGACAAAAAGTTCCAGATTGGAACACAATAATCTCTCCCCAGGAGGAGTAGAAGGTATATGATTAATCAAGTATATAATAATGAGTACAATATCATACTACAAATATTTGGAACTTGTTTCTCAAACATAATGGTGCATGTCACATCTAAAATGTGGCGATGCTTGCATTTGGTCACACCATTTTGTTGCCAAGTATGTCCACATGAGGTTTGATGTACGATTTCCTTAGAAGCACAGTAGTCTTAAAGATTAGTTTGTAAAAATTCTAATGTATTGTCAGTACGAAAATTTTTGAGTAAGAGAGAAAATTAATTCATAATTTTAGTAATTTTTTTTTGAATAACATCAAATACATATTGTTTATCTTTCAAGAGGTAAACCTAAAACACACAAGAGAAGTCATCAACAAAAATAATATAATATCTATAAACTATAACAAACAAATCATGAGTAGGTTCCCAAATATAATAATAAACTAGATCAAAAGGATTCTGATTTGAAGTTAAAGATGTAACACGATGATGCTGATTTGAAGTTAAAGATGTAACACGATGATGCTGATTTGAAGTTAAAGATGTAACACGATGATGCTGATTTGATTGACATGACTTAAAAACAAACGATTCTAAAGATATCTATGAAATTGTTTGTTAAAGGCGACGAAGAGACAAATGTCTTGAACGACAATGCCATGGCAAGAAAGAGTTTACCATCAAAGTAGCTGTAGCAAGTTCTCGTGGAATATCATCGTGAATTAGCAGGTACACACCGTAGCCTTGCTCAGGAACTAAATCAATCTTCATTTTCATCTGTAGATCCTGAAAAGTACAATAGAAAGGGTAGAAAGTTACAAAATAATATAACTGTTTGGTGATTGTACTGATGAAATGTAAATTAATTGGGAAATAAGTAACAAAAAGGACTTTTACAAGGGTGATTGGGAAAGACAGGTAAAAAGATCTCGAATATCTATCATATGAGAGGAGACTCTCGAGTCTATAATCTAATCATTATCTCGAGAAGCAAGCAAAGTATGTGTACATAAAGTAGTAACATGGGAAGCAGTTGTAGTTGATTGGGTGGTTCGCATATGAAGAAATCGATCATACTTAACTTGGGGATGGTTATAGTTTGAGAAGAGAAATCTAAGGTAAGTGATTCTGAAGATGCAAGATGTGTCAAAGGAGGTAGTACAAAGTTGTCCCAACCTTTGTTAGAAGTGTGGTGGCTACGACCATAATGCTTGTATTTACAAACATTATGACCAAGTCTATGTCCATGAGTAGCTCGAGTGTTATGTCCTCGCGTCGATGATGTCATCGTAGACTCATAAGAACTAGTATAGGAAGCCGAAGTCCCAGTAGAAACATGGTGAACCTATGAGAAAGTTAACTAAATAGTAAGAACGGAATTAGCACTAAGTATCTGTCCTTTAATCTGACCGGTAAAATTAGGCTAGAGGCTGACTAAGAAGATTGTCACTGCTCATTCATCTCTGTACCCCATCTTGGAAATATTTGCAACAAGAGGTTGATACACCTTCAACTCATCTAACAGAGATTTCAAAGTATTATAAAAATTCTATATGGATGATCTTCTTGTTTGTGTGTGAATAACTGCTTGTAGATCTTACAAACTCTGGTAATATTTTTCTCATTTGCATATGTACTACGAAAAGTGTCTTAAATTTTCTTAACAGGCTTTAACATCACGACTAAGCGAGCAATGTTTTCATTCATACTATTCATCAACCAAGAAATAACTGCACAATCATTAGTAAGTCAATTTTCATAAGCGGCATCCTTAACATTAGGTGGAGGATGTGTGATGTATCGTATTTTTCGATGGTCGTCAAGGAATGTTTCGAAAGTTTGAGCTCAAAACAAGTAATTCTTCCCTATTAACTTGATTGATGTAGCAGAAAGGCCTTTGTGTCAGGCATCATGAGAAGATGCCATACATACGGATTTGAACATGTCTGAGTCGTAGAGAAAAAGACTAATTTGTGAGGGTAGGAGAGGCCGATATAAACTAGAAAAAGTCTCAGAAATCACGGAAACTTAGAGCATATATTTGTTGCTCTAGGAGAGATATATTTAATGCATCAACTAGCAACCACATGAACTTGGACAACCGACGGTGACGCTAGAAAGGATGGTGGAATTGATTGTTCAAGCTAACCAACGGTGGAGTGATATGGGAAGGGCCCGAAGTGGCCCTTGATCTACTCTCTGATGATTGGAAAGCTGTTGGATAGTTGTAGATGAAGATCAGGAGCCATCGCTGACGGTTGGACGGGACATTGACAATTAATGACATGGAATCTAACAGATGGCAGCCTAAAGGCAGCGGAAGTGGTGGCCTATTGTCTCCTGTGGTTAGGGTTGTTAACAAGCCTCTAGAAAGGACAGTGGAATTGATTGGTCAAGCTAACCAACGGTGGAGGAGTGATATGGGAGGGGCCAGAAGTGGCCCTTGATCTACTCTCCGATGATTGGAAAGCTGTTGGATAGTTGTAGATGAAGATCAGGAGCCATCGCTGACGGTTGGACGGGACATTGACAATTAATGACATGGAATCTAACAGATGGCAGCCTAAAGGCAGCGGAAGTGGTGGCCTATTGTCTCCTGTGGTTAGGGTTGTTAACAAGCCTCTAGAAAGGACAGTGGAATTGATTGGTCAAGCTAACCAACGGTGGAGGAGTGATATGGGAGGGGCCAGAAGTGGCCCTTGATCTACTCTCCGATGATTGGAAAGCTGTTGGATAGTTGTAGATGAAGATCAGGAGCCATCGCTGACGGTTGGACGGGACATTGAC
>JAMKQA010022915.1:0-16908 GCA_024699735.1 Posidonia australis
AAAAAAGGTGTCTTGGAATGGCTGCTATGGAGGTCCTTTTATAGGGATCCAAAGAGAGGTTACTCATGAGAAACAAAGGGTCTTGCAAACGAAAAGCCTCGAATATTCGTTGGCACATTCGTTTGCAAGAGTAACAGCCCGGAACATGGAAGGTCAGCAGTCGCAGCTGGGCACCAGATTGGTGAGCCAGTGATGTGCGCTTGAAAGGTGCGCCTACCAGGTGCGCCTGTGAGGTGCGCCTGGTTGATGCGCCAACCCAGTTCACATAATTCTAGACTCTGGCTTGCTAATAGGTTTGGGATTTGGTTTAAAGACTGATCACATCCAAAGCAACATGATGATACTCATCTCCGGGTTACCTCAAAATCGAGGTGTCTACACCTTGTACACCATAATTCAACATAGAAAAAGACATGAATGAGAGAATATGTGATTAAACTTCGATAAAAGGAAAAGATCAAAGGTGTTCTAAAGTATAATATGAATAAGATAAATTTATCCATTAACAATGTTCTGTGATGCCTTTTGAAATTGAGTTATGAAAATTTGACACTTCTATACATTTTGATCACCAAGCTCAACAAATGAGAGTATATGATTGGTCTAAATGAATCCCATTATTGCATTTACAATAAAGAAGACTTTTATTGTACAATCACCGGCAGCATAATGTTTATCTTTCCAGTACAATATGAAGAAGCATAGAAAATCTCTAGTATCGTCTATTTCGTGTGAAAAACTAAGATCATATCCGTCATTATATAAAGACATTTTGAAGTAGTCAAGGTTTCTAGACAATAATGGTTAGAAATTTCCAGAGAAGAAAAAGAAAAGAGGAATAAATCTTTAGGTAGATTTTAAGTAGTCTCTCTCCTTAACAATAGAAACGACGCATAATAAAAACTTATCAAATCAAAATATGTAATACATGTGAATATATTATACACCAGTAAAAATCCCAGTAAGGTCATACCATTTATACATTTTTTGAACTATTTATGTATCATTCATCAAGAGCACACATACCATTTCCCAGTAAAACATCTTATTGAATTTTGTACAACTTGGAAATCACTTTGGATATTTTTAACATAGTTTAATTATTGTCTAATCACTTAAGTATGTTCAACCTAGATTTCATGTAGGATTCATCGTCGGTGTCAACCCCTCACCCCTCTTGTTGTGTGCGTGGGTCTAATCCAACTCCAACAACAAGAGTTTGCAGCAACTTCGAAATATATATAAACTACATTAAATATTTTGTGTGCAATAAATAGTCCATGTGCAAACCTTCTAGCTACATGGATGGATAGGATCAATTTACCTTTGATGGCAAATGTTTGTGATAATTTAGTCCCATGTGGATTCAGAATAACTTCTAGAATAAATTTCGAATAGAAATTAATTTGGTTGTAAAAATTAAAATAAATTTAAAATAATAATTCCTCTTTTGATTTATTTATTTTAGAATTATTATTCTGTAGAAGATGGAATAAAATTATTCTGATACATAAATATCTAGGATATGTTTTTCTATAAAAATAATACATATTTAATATGGTGTATACATGTTTCAAATTAGATATATATTTTGATAATTAAGTTGATTAGTATCAATCTACAATTTTTTTAATTTATTCTAATACTTATTTATACTTATTAACTAAACTAGAATTTTTCTTTATACAACTTATTTACTTAAAAAAGAAAATTGTTTTCAAATAGAATAACAATAGTATCAGAATATTAATACCACTTTTTAGGTAATTTTATTTTTCTTATTCTGTATCAAAAAAGAGGTTTAGGGTTCATGAACCATTTTGTTTTCAGTTTAACTTTAAGTAGAGCTATGAATCATGTTTTCTATTTATGCTTTTGATTCTTGAGCATTTGTGAGATACTTTATAACATTTTCTATTTTCTACTCTTGCTTTTCTGTTGTCCTTTTCCTTCTATGAAATTGAACTAAGGACAAGTGGAACATAAAAATGAGTTTAAAGTTCATTTGTTTGTGGATTATTGATGATAAATTATTTAAAAATGATGACATGACATAGAATTAATAGTTATTTACTAAAAAAAAAGGAGAAAATATAAAAAACTCACAAGACTCAAGTTTTTTAGAAATAGACCCAATGATATCGAAAAAAAAAATATCAACAATGCGCAACGAAAACTTAAGTGGCAATCACACTATTTTCATATCATTGATTTTTATTTCGTTCTTGGACTTTAAAGAGTTTAATGTAAAATATATGAACAGTGTTCCGTTGATCTTATTGCATTATAGGGGGAACTCTCCTCCTCAAACATGAAATGGTTTCTATGAAGAAGCCTCAGCTAGCTTCTTAAACAACAAATCTTCGGATTTTAACTCTCAAAAAGTCTGAAACTACTCCCAACGGACGTATAAATTTAAGTTGAACAACTTCTACGAAAATCAAATCCAAGCACGAGTTTTGGCTTCTCAAATAGGCGATTCTCAACACAACCTTGGTCTTTTTGCTCTTTTTGAACTTTTTTTTTTCCTTTTGCAACCCACAGCCTTGGTCTATTCGAAACGAAAATACCAACATTTGGGCACCCTCGTGACCCGTTAAATACCACCCCACCGGTCCACTGAACCAGAAGAGGTTCCTTCTAAACCCAAACCTATCGGGATCGGAGGTACCTTCCAACTCTAGCGGTCGTGGTGGTGGTGGTTCGAGCAATGCTCGCTGCCGTCCGCCGGAGACTTCTCCGGTCTCTCGTCTTCCTCCACCACTCCTCACCACCGCCTCCATCGAGGGAGCTCACCTATGCCGCGGCGATGCCGTTCGCGGTTGCAAACCGCAGCAGCTCGCTTGGAGGGGGTACTCTCTCCTCGCCCTGGTCTGCCGTGCAACACCGAGGAGCGAAAGTGTTCGGAACCGATGTGAGAATATGATTCTCTCTCATTCACTCAATCTGCAGTAAAAAAGATCGTAGCTTTGCTTGTTTTGCTTCTAAGTTTAAGTTGACAGGTTGTGATGCTAACGACAATCATTCAATCACACAACAAGTCTAAGAATCTTGTTTGATTCTTGTTTTTTTTGTATGTTTGATAATATTATTTCAATCTACTGTAGAAATTGCCTCGGCATCTGAAGTTTTCGTCGTTTACTTTCGGGATGAGTATGATAGTATGAGATCTGCATATAGTTATATACACATTTCTCTTCCTAGTTGTACTAGTTGTGTAAAGTGTGTGTGGGTCTAGTGCGTTCACCATAGCCCCTGGTTGCAGGAGACATAGTGTGCCTACGAGCTCATTTCAGTGTCAATTGTGACACATTTGTAAATTGCAGTAACTTTTATTACCAACGTAATTGACTGGATATTCTTGTCGTGTGTATTACTACATACAACTGAAACATACGTTGGACAAAGCATTGATTAATCATGATGTCATTGGTTACATTATGTTTCGACTGATTTACATTCAATTCCCTTGACAACCTAGTGTTGGAACATTTTGCCACAATGTTTTGGATTGCTATTTATTTTTTAACTGTTGGTAGTCAGTATTAAGTGGCATTATTATTTTTTGAGCTGACATCCCAATCTTTGAAGTTTACATCCGAGAGTGTTGAGTTCATGTGCTGCCTCTTAATTTAACAATGTGAATGCCTTATTTTTTGCATTAACGAAATATTGAGGAAAAATAATAAATTTGTATTAGAAATGATCCAAAACTGCAAAGTCAGTCCTTTTGTGGAATTCTATTTCAAGTTATGTTAGACTATATCCTGCTTTGTTGTCCATATTCTTGGTGGCTATTTATGCTATTCTGGTTTCTTAGGTTTACAATATTTACTTGTCCTTGTCCCTATTTTTAGTGGAATGACTGTCCCTTAGTCTATAATGGATTTCAATTTGTAGCACATGATAATAAATTTATACTTGGTGTAGGTTCGTCGTGGAAATGTCATACAAAGGAAAGGTTTGCACTAAATTATGCTCTATATCCACATTCAAGTTATTCATCAATGCCTCACTATTTATGATGACCTGGCTTGATTGGCTCTGTTGAAGGACGCATTTTCCAGGTATGTTACTCATGATCGAGTTTCAGTTCTGAATATGTCTCAGTCTTGTTATTATGGGTTAATTGTTTCATCATTGGCTGCTCAATTCATAGGTTAATGTGCTCTTCATTTTTGTTGTAATGTATTATGGAAATTTTTTAATATAAAAAACTTAAATTAATAATATTACAGAAATATGGCTCATCAGAATGTTAGTTTGGCATTGTTGATTGAAAGGTATTCACTGTAGTTTTTTTTAGTGAATCAGAGCATGGCAACTATGTTTAGTTCTTGGAGAACATGGCAATCATGTATAGTTCTTGGAGAACATGGCAACTATGTTGAGTAGTTCTTGGAGAACATGGCATCATCATGCTAGTTCCCCATTGCCATTGCAGAAAAGTTGGAGTTGAGATTGCTTTCTTACATGTGGAGTTTGCATCTTAGCTGCTGAGATAATAGACCCTAAACCATGAGGTTTTCCATTACCCAACAGAGAAACTCCTTCCTTGGTTGACAGCTGACGCTGAAATGATTTGTCAAGTTGCTGGATTACAAGGGTAGAACTCAGTATGAGAACTTGATAGTATCCTGAGGGCTTCAAGTTCAATTCAGCTCCTTGTTAGACTGAAGTGAGACATAAAATTTAAACATAAATCAGTGAAAAATTTGTATCAATCTAAATAAATTTAGGTGATGAAACATTAAAAGTTTTTTCAATCATACAATTATATGAACTAGAATAAGAAACACATTACTTTCATTTAGAATGTTGAGAAAGATGCTTGGGTTGAATCTTCTTCATCTGCTCAATAAAAAAAATGAATCTTTTCAAGTAAAAAAAACATTCAACTTCTCAGCCACTATGCCTATGCAGGTGTACTAGAGTAATAACCTCCAGAATGACCATATTTGTGCAATGGTTGTTGTGGAATGAGAAAGGAAAACAATTGTATTATTTTTATAACAAAAGATTACAATCTCCTATATATAGGAGAAGATATACTTAACTTACAAGTAACTTATTAACTGGATAACATAAATATCCATATAATGATCAATTTATTCTAACAGTCCTCCTCAAACTGGAGCATCTAGCATGCATAGTTTGTTACATAAATGGATACAAAGAAGAAGACTTGATCTAAAAAAAAAACATACTAACAGGACAGTTGGACTATTACATCAACACGTGGACTTGATAGGTCTACACAACGGAAACGACGTAAGATCAGAAACGTCAATAAGTAGCCGGAGTACTACACGAACATGTGTGGACGTGACACGTCCACACAACAGAGACAACGTTTGAAAGTCGTCTAAGACAAGTTTTTTTTTTTCTCTCATCTTCTTCTCACACATTCTCTTTTCACTTTTCTCTCTCTCTTTTTTTTTTCAACTCACGTTCTCTCTCTCCTTTTTTTCCCCCTTTCACTTCCTCTCTTCCCCTTTTCCTCTATTTTTTTCCCTTTTTACTCCCTTTCCTTTTCCTTTCTTTCACTTTTTTTTTCTCTTCTCATTCTCCCCTTCTCTTCTCTCCTGCTCGTCTTCATCTTCCCTTCACCTCTGGGAGCAGTGACAAGGATGACGAATTGGAAGTTGGGCAAGAACGAGGTGGACGACGAAAAGCAGGAGCTGGTCATCAGGGATGACGGGCAAGAGTATACGTTGCTGAACGGAGGGGACAGAGTCAGTGGCGAGAACAAAGTAGACGGCCCGCAAGTCCACCGGCGGCAAGGAAGGAGACGGCCACCGGGCTGTATGATGGTACGCATCCTCTCCCCCTCTTCTTTCCTCCTCTCCCCCTTCCCCGATGACGATCGGGTTGGACAGCATTGGTGGAGGCCTGGACTAGCTTAGATGAAACTGGCAAACGCCTGGAAGACTGGACGGACCCGACAAAGAGTTGGACTAGCCGAACGACGTGGGAAAGCCGACGGAGGAGACGAGGGCACGGGAAGGAGAGAGAAGGGAACTTTGGGGGGTTGGACATCTGACACGTTGAAGAGGGCCCGGACGGCGTTGGAAGACGGCGAGGTGGTTGAACGAACCCGGCGGCGGCCTAGATTGGCACTGGAGGCGTCGGTGACGACTGTCAGAGACGGAGGAAGGGTCGACGGTACTGGAGGGACTGGAAGTCCCTGACGGCGAGATGGGAGGGCTTGCAAGGCCTTACTGGCGGGCTGGTCGACGGTGGAAAGGTTGGCAGTCATCGTCGACAAGACTAAACTGCCTTGCTGGGGCTGGCGGCACATCTAGAGGGTGGAGAAGGCAGGTCAGGCGACGTAGGAAGGACTTGGGAAGGTGGGTGATGGCGTTGGAAAGACGGATCAGACTTTGGATAGGAAAGAAAAGAGGACAAGAAAAGGGAGTTCTCCCATAGATTCGCTGAATACTGTCTGTGGCGGTGGTGGCTACTTTTCCTGTCTCTTCGTATTTCTTTCTTTTAAGTTTTGATACCATGTGGAATGAGAAAGGAAAACAACTATATTATTTTTATAACAAAGGATTACAATCTCCTATATATAGAAGAAGATATACTTAACCTACAAGTAACCTATTAATTGGATAACATAAAGATCCATATAAGGATCCATTTATTCTAACAGTTGTTAAAGTAATTTGTTTAGAAAATTGTAAGGTGCTGGCGACCTTATCATGCTCACTTGAATCCATATTGTTGCTTCTATAATCATGATAGGTATTGGTGATAACTGACTTGACAAGCTTGCCCCAAACATGCATGGTGCAGTCAATTGTACTACATATGCCCTTTAATTTATTATTTTAAAAACTTCCCTTTTCATTACCAAAAATCATATTAGGTCATAGAATGTGCCTTACTTGCTTTTATTTCCATAGGTATTGGAGGCACAACATACTCAACACGGAAGAGGCGGTGCCACCATTCAGGTTTGTTGTCATGTTCATGGTTGCTACCTTTATACGATTGTAATAAATTCTTCAAGGGTCTATGTATCTTACGAGTCGTAACTACATGGAATTGATTCTTGTTTAGTAACAAAATATATAGTAACCATAGACCTTATGAACCTTTAATTGAAGTGTTAAATTAGAATGAAGTTTAATGTTTTTGCTTTTTGGCAATGAAACTGCATATTACCATACTTTCATTGGTAAAATTCCTTGCATTTGACTAACATGAAAAATTAATAAAAAAATATTTTTAACTTTTCTCAGGAAACCAAGTAAATAGTAAGAGACTAGTAGAGGACTGTTGCTTCAATCTGACTAAAACTATTCCGAAGCAAGATAATATAACCAACAACTTTGACAAAGGAAAAGACCAAGGGCAATAGTTTAAATGCCGTAAAATTTTGTCACACAAGGTTTAAAACCATGTGATTGTGTTTATGTGAGGTTTACACTTAAAACAGCAGGAACAAAATATAACAGCTTTCAGATTTGTCAGTAAAATTTAAATTGGCTGTGAACGTAATGTTAAACATTCAAGGTTTAAAACCATGTGATTGTTTTGTAAGGTTTACACTTAACATGGCAGGAACAAAATATAACAACTTTCATATTTGTCAGTAAATTTTAAATTGGCTGTGAACATATTGTTAAATTATTTTATTGGATTAGGTGGAATTGCGGGATGCTGACAGTGGAAATAAAATTAGCGAGAGATTTCGTACGGATGAGGCTATTGAGCGTATGATACTACTTGCTATCATCATCTTTTCTTTTCCTATGCTACTCTCTTGAATTCTCATTGGGGTCTGTTTCCTGCCATTCCTTGTGCTGAAACAGTGTATTGCATTTTTTACTAATAAATTTATTTTACTGAAAAAAGGAGTTTATATTGTGTTGTTGACAATATTAGTTGCTTTTGCTCATACAACAGCCATGTGTCCTAAGAGGAATTAGTGCTGTTAATTAGCCTCTCGTCAGTCATCATGAAATATCATTCTAATAAACTCAGAATTTGCATTTAATGGGCCTTTTCAGATCTATTTTTGTGTCATACATACAAATTGCACTTAAGTTATGCAACAATTTGTTTACCATGAAGATAGTTTTTTAATGTAAGTTTCTGTTGTTCTTGAGCAATATTAGCATTGTAAGCTAATTTACTGATCTTTTTTTTAAATTTTGAGAAAAAAATTAGTTATCTATATATGTCTAAACTAGAGAAGCTATTAGAATGAGATTTATCATGGCTGGGGAGGAAGAAAAACAAGAACTCTATTATTAGTTCGAATTTGTTAATGGGGTTTACAGTGATTTCAGAGTATCTTAGGTGGTTATTAGAACTGATGATAAGAAGTTGTGGTGTATAATTACTGAATCTAGGGTAAGCATTTTTCTTTGTGATCGGGTCTAGATAGGTTAATCCATTGAACATTGGTGGAAAAGTTCCTTGCCATGACACCTAACCCTATCGTATGTTTAAACGGTCCTTAAAATGCCCCCATTGGTTCATTTAGAGAAGGCAAAACATCAATTAGTGTAATGTAATTCTATTAAAAGCAAATTGGTGGTCAATATGCTGGATAAGAAATAAGAGAATCAAACTATCCAAGAAATAATAAAAATAAAAATTTCTCAAGCTATTAGAATACATGTGTTAGTGCTCATTTTACACCTTAAGGAGCCTACCCATGAATATGGTACTTTAACCTTTTTTCCAAAGCATACTACAGAAAACCCTGAATTTGTTGAGGATCATGCTTCGATTTGCTCTTTGGCTACTTGTGCTACGATGGTTACCATAACTGAGTGACTCACTTATCAAAGCTATTTTCTTCCATTGATATGTACTTCTTCTAAGCCCAAGGGAATCATTGAGGCTGCTTCACCTCTATGTGTCTATGTTAAGTGGTCCACCTAATAAGTGGCCTCCAGACGTTTACTCAGGCTCCTTTTCTCCAAGGTATATCAGCTTCATTTCAAAGTATTGAGTGGTAGAGGAAATGTAAAATTCTGTTACTTCAGCAGATCTTAAGGTAATTGTGGAAGCTGTTCTATTTTGAAATCAAATTTTGGAAGGTTGACACGACAGTTTGCGGTTTAATTTATTGAAAATGTTAAAGGATTGTTAATGGCAACCTTGACCCAAATGATGGGATAAAGGACTTCGATTGATCACGAGGACGAGCATTAAGTCTTCCCCCTCCACGCCCCCCCTCCTTTTTTAAAATTAAAACAGCATTAAATCTTATACTTTATGTATTTTTAATGAAGTTAACATCATCTTCCATGTTGCAGGTGTTTTTGTTGAAGAGAAGTCCTTTTCTTTTCTGTACCAAGAAAGCGACACTATATTTATTATGGAGTGAGTGTATTTGATTGAAAAATTGTACCTTTGCTCAACTGTCAGCCTCTCCTACCATTCATATATGCCTGAATCATTGGTTATGTCTCTATCAGCCCCAGCACATTCGAACAAATTGAATTACCCAAGGAGATGTTGGGGAAGGCTGCTGTCTACCTTAAAGGTGATGAAATTTCATTTTAGAGAATTATTGATAAGGCCCATTCTTTTTTAAAATAAAACTTGAATGCAGGCAGACAGCTATAACAATTTTCACTTCTCTATTTTGTGTTGTTGAATGTGAAATGTCAAAGTTACAACCAGAATTGACTTTGTATAGAGTAACATGATGTAGTAGATAACTGAATATCAGTGCTCATTCTTAAAATAACTTAAAATACAAAAGCCACAAATCCACTGCCTTATGCCATTAACAGTATGTATTGAAAAAAAACAATGTCTTATTGAGTTATCATACATCAAGAGTAATAGTGCATTTCCAGTGATAATTTTCCAAGTGAGTTTTCTGTTTTTTGAGAATGTCTTGTTTCCCATGTTGATTTTTATCATCATAACATCTGATTGGTTCTTTGTTGTTCAATGATTCATAACCATAGAGTCAGTGCTGTTCATTACTGTCAATCTGTCCAAACATCATTCACGTTAAATTACATCTATAAGAAATATGTAACACCTTAAACAAACTAATCATTTAGTGGCTTTAAGCATTGAGCATGTATAAGCTAAGTCAACAGTAACCTCATGGATAGCCAAAGTTGCAAATGGTGCATGTAGCTGTTTAGAGAAGTATACTGTTGACCAATTGTATGCAAGTACATACACATGCCCAACAGGACCACGGTAGATGGCCACATGCATTATATATGCAATCTATTGATGGGTATATAGATTATTATCTTTACTAGTATTTGTTTAGTCATTATCTGTTTTTAGTTAATTATTATTTCTTTTGTGTGGACCCTCCTAGATAAGGAGAGGAAACCCTCTTTTGTAAGAGTTTTAGATGATATGATATATGATGTCTTAAGAAGTTATTGTTCTTCTTGGAGTGGAGATTGAAGTCTCATTTTTGTTCTTGATTGTAATGCATATCTTTATTTTGAGAATCAGAACATTGTTCAATTTCTTCTGGAGATAGGATTGTAGTCCATCTCTGTTATCCTGGGGTTGAAATTGTAGTGTGATTCTCTTGGGAGATTGGTTTGTCATGTATCTCCTCGTCCTACATCACATATGTACTCAGATGTCTCATTATAATGAGAGTAATTCTGATTGTCTTGTTATCGTGTAATTTATGTGATAAGTGTGGCAAACAACAAGAATCTCTCCTCTTTTAGTGTATAACCAATCTCTGGCGCATTTCAACCTTCTCTGAATTTCTCTGAACAAGTTATAAATTAGTTAAATACCAAAACTGTCCTAACAACCTTTTAAAAATATTGTTTTTGTAGTATCTTGTTTATTAATTATCATTATGCATCTTGTGGGTGTAGTTGTGTATATTTTGCATGTGAATTTCTCTTTTATTTTGATATGTACAAAAATTAAAGAACTTGGTACATGAGAATAAACATCTGATTTATATTGACCATTTCAAGAGAATTTTCCAAGAATGTTCCTTCAGGGTACCTAACCTCTATTGTTGTTCTGATTAGGCTTTTAAGCTCCTCTTTGCTTTGCCAGGCTCATTCTTCAAGATAACTGCTATTCACTGTTACCATGCATGCATTTTCTTGTCTGTGATGTCTGTCATTTACATAATTACTCTGTGTATGATGTCATTACGAGAAATGCTCCATACATAGGAACAGAAGCCCACATTCATAACGTATTTTAACATCCAGGATATTATAGGGACTACTATTACTTACTATAAACAAATGTTTTCTTATTTTTTGAAGTCATTGTGCTTCAGTTGGACATAATAATACTGCTGGTGGCATTTTCTTTAATTTTCTTGTGCTATAATAGTTTATAACTGTGATACTTCAATTGAAACAGATAACATGACAGTGAATCTGCAGCTATATGATGGAAAACCGATGTCTGCATCAATTCCTCGGCGAGTTACATGTACTGTTGTTGAAGCCCAACCACATTCAAAAGGACAAACAGCACAACCTCAGTAAGCTACAAACTATGCCTATATTGTGGGTATTAATTGACTATAAGGCCAGCTTTCTGTATGTGTACCCTTAAGCCCTGTTTGCATGTTGTAATTTAAAAGTGAATCCACTTGGAATGTGAAAGTGGAGTAGAGAAATGGTCTAAATCCAATAGCCCAGAAAGAGCAAAGCGCTTAGTCCCTTACCAACATAGATTGGATCATTCTTTCCTTGCCTGATGTTTTCTTTGATCGGTGTGAAAACGATGAGGGATAAGGTCAAGGAGTACTAAAGAAGGTGCTAATGGTGGTGGGACTCCTGTAGGTAATGAAAAGCTTAAAAAATGAAGCCCATTTCTTTGAAATCCAACTCAAGTCAAAAAATTGTATTGAAGTTGGAAAGTTAGAATAAGGCAATGGCCATCCATAGTCACCTGAGATTTTGCAATACATACTTAGAATATAAACGTTTACAAACATTGAACAGAGATGTATTACAAACCATTCCACATCTAAGTCTGACCACCAAACAAACTTCACCATATATTTTTGAGTAGTACTGAAATTAACTGAACATGTGTTATATCTTCTCTTCTATCAACAACAAGAGCAGGAGAAAGAAGCAACAAAATCCAAAAGGCAATATCAAAGCACAACTTTTCATATTACTGGTCATATAGTGGTATGACCACTATATGATTTTAAACACATGATTTTCTCGATGGCTTTCAGGCATTCATGAGTTTACAACTAAAGTTTTAGGCAAATAAATCTAGATTGATCTAGTATGAATATATGGCAGTCCCTCTTACCTTACAAATGATATCTATTTACAAAAGCATGATCTTCCCTGTCTATATAGGTGGTGCTTGTGAGTAAAGTTACAAACATTGGTTTCATGTCAGGCTTCGGTTTTTCCAAAATAAGAAATATGTCGGGCATTGGTGGAAACATAGAAATAAAACACAATACTTATGGAAATATCTCAGCTCAAAATTTTTGGCTTGAATCTATGGGATAAGCAAAACAAACATTAGTGGACACATAGGACTATTTCAACTAGTCGTTATAAAGACAAATTAATTATGTAGATGAAAAATAGATGTTGTGAAATCTATACAATAGACTTAGCACATCAAAAAAAGAAACACGATTAATGGATATCTAATATTCACATGAAATTGCAAAAGAAGTGGAAAAATATGTGTCATTTTTTAGATATCTTTGAGTTTTTGAAAATTTGAATTTAATTAAAACTAGTTGTTATGATGATATTTTTTTTTTGGAAATAAATATAATAATCATTTGATAGATCAGTAACCTCAGAATGCTGTACATTTCCTTAGACTTGAATTTGGCTTGTGAAGAAAACCATCTCTAGCAAGAATACAGTAAATCTAGGTTCGAAATGAAGAGACGTGAAAAAATATAATAATCATTTGATAGATCTGTAACCTCAAAATGCTGTACATTTCCTTAGACTTGAATTTGGCTTGTGAAGAAAACCATCTTTAGCAAGAATACAGTAAATCTAGGTTAGAAATGAAGAGATGTGAAAAAAGAAGAAATAGGCAGAGAAGATTGTAAAATGGGGTTAGCAAAAGCTTCCCATCGCACCAAAAATGGCTCATGCCACTAGAAATATGAACGTTATATATGAAATACATTGTATGTAGATGAACATGCTGGTGTACCACGCACATGGATCCAAAAGTTGTACTTTAACTCAAATGATATGTTACATGGATAGTTCAAATAGATGCTGCATCATACTGGATACCTTAATTATTGTAAAATCCATCTCGAATACTTTAAAAATTGTATCCTTGCTGTATCCAGATAAAATGAGTAAATTACTCAATGGTATCTTGTACTATCATTGATTTTCCATTAACCTTAAACTTTGAAACACATCACTTTGGTATCCTAAACTTTCACTATCTATCACTGTAGTACTTCCATAAATGGGAGTAAGTTTTACAATAATAATTGGACTAAAATGTCCTTGACTAAAATGTCCTAAATCAAAAAACCCTTATTTGGGAAATCCTAATCCTTAAGGAAAATCATAATCCATAATCTTAAAATCATATAGAGAGAGGGTTACTTGGAAATAGAGAGAGACACAATTAAAGGACATAATGGGGACTTCAGTGAAAGTTTAACACTGTTAGTCCTAACTATACCAATTAAAAAAAGCAAATTTTAAGGTACCAAATTGATATATTTTGAAGTTCAAGGTAGTAAATTGAAAATCCATGATAGTACAGAGTACTGTCCGGATTGGCTAATGTATGATGCATGTTTGGGGCATTTGACAGAAACTTGAAACTTTGTTTATGAGCGTCTAATGGTAAAATGAAAATTTGCCTCTCCTTAGGTAGCACTTTTAAAGTTTGCCTGATTATCTTATTTACAAGTAAAGCAGTCTTTCATTGTGCAATTTTTGGTTAGCCTTTAAGCAACTGATCAGGTTCTTTGGTTAAAATGCAGGTATAAAAGGGTATTACTTGATAATGGAGTTACAGTTTTTGTAAGTTTCTGACATGTTTGTGACTTCTCCAAATTTAACTTGTACCAATTATTTTAGAGGCTTCCATGTAGATGTTTCCATTCAGTAATATATGGCACGCTTTTCTTCATATTCTTGTTTTTCATCACTTCACCTAACCAATGAATTTTAGAGGTTCTCTGGCTATGTCATTTATCAGTCATTTTCCAGGTGCCATCTTATATAAAATCTGGAGAGAAGGTTGTGATTGATACCACTGATGACAAATACTTAACTAGGTACATAATCCTTTTGTATTCATAATTTTACTTCAGAATCATGAAGACTACTAGTTGATTTGCTATCTTGGTTGTTATAAAAGACCCTCTATGCTCTGTGCATTACTTACAAAATGTGGTCATTTATTGATATTCTAATAAATGAATTTCAAGCCATGACAAGAAAAGTTTGTTTTACATTCATCTTACGTGGCATTAAGTCTTTTCTATTGGAGCAGATTGTTTGGACGCATGATGAGAACATAGCTACATGACCAAATATGTCCAGGAACCAGTAAAAAAAAGAACCACATATGAGACCAACTACTTACAAACAACAAAAGTAGAAGGTTTATTATTATCTGTGAAATGGATTTTGACCATAAGGTGTAAACGGGTGGAGTAAATACCCACCGTTACCTATGGATTGATAGGTTGACCCACGGGTAGTACAGGTTGACTTGTGGGTTAATGAGTCATGGGTGGACAAAATCTCTACCCTTACGTTAAATCCTTACTTCAAATGGGTCGCGTTGAAGCAAGTGAATGGGTCATATCCAACCCACTTATAGTCCTACCTCTCAGTCTCTCAAACAGCTTCATTGTTGTAGAAGTTGTTACAGACTGCTATACTTTTTATAATTTTGTGCTCTTTTTTATTGGCTCATTTTAGGATAGTTTGCATTTTTTGCTATATCAGTTTTATAATTTGAGTTATTGTCAATCCATTTGATATCAGTTTTATAATTTGAGTTATTGTCATATTGTTAGCCTAAATTATACCTAATTCTCACTTTAATACCCTTAACTTTAAAATATTTCAATTTGGTACACTTAATTTTTATTTTGTCTCGATAACAAATTTAAACACTAATGTCATTAAATACATTCTTTTTAAATAATATTTCAAGTTCATAAACAATCAACACAAAATGTTGTGTGGGTTGTACGAGGACGTCCCTCCCCCATACTTGACGTCCACCACCAATGACAACAAGATCGGAATCCCTACCATCAGAAATCCCGTGTTGTGGTTGACCAGTGTAAAGATGGCACATTTTGCATTTCGCAAACCCTTGTCCTTGTTCTCCCTTACCCTTTCTGTCTTCTTCTTTTAGTAATCCCATGGCAAATCATGTTTGTAGCCGCAATCATCGTAGTCTATGAACACAACTTCCTTGTCTGTTCAGTTCGCCACTATGACAGATGACGACGTAAAGAGTCTGTCTTTCTAGTAGTCATTGGTTGGGGTGTCGTCTATTGTCGTCGAGGAGTACGATCCTAAGAGGTTGAATGATTATAAGGGGACTACAAGAGAGAGAAGAAGCAGAAGGTAGCAGAGGCGAAGATGAAAAGGTAGGTGGAGAGGAGGTGGTGGGAGGAAGAGAGGGAGAAGGAAAAGAAGAAAAGGGAGCGGAAGGCAGTGGAGAGGGAGACAAGGGATTACAAGGCGAGGACGTCATCGTTGAATATCTTGAGGGAGGAGGCATGGAAGAGGAGGATGTCAATGAGTGGGGAGGTGTCGAGATCGCCTTCGTTGCCTCCGAGAGGGGAGGGGTTTAGCATTGAGAAGTCAAGGTTGAGGGAGGGGTATTTTCATCCTAAATTATTGTAAAACTATAAAAACTTAACAAAAATACTAAATTGTGAAACGATTAAAGTTGAAAGTACTAAATTGAACTTTTTTAAAGTTGAGGATGGTAAAGTGAGAATTAAGTATAATTTAGAGTAGCAATATGACAATAGCTCTTTTAATTTACTTTTTTGTTCCCGTTCAACTCTATCTTTTGTTTAATACATCTACACTATAGTTATAACCTCACCAAAATCATGATTCGCAACACTGACGCAAAAAACTAGCAAGTATGGTTCTAACCTCTTAAAATAGGAAGTGTGTTGGATGGTGGAAATATTGGTGGAAACATGATAACATACGGAAGACACTAAAAACTTTCATTTTTGATTTGAAATTCTAGGATAAGTTAAAGTAAGTAATGACCATAGAATCAAAAGTCGGTGCGTGTCGACGAAATATCGTCGACACATATCGGTGGCTGAAGGGAGGGAAACGACATATTAGGGTATGTCGCGACTTACCTCTTGTCGGGTGATATTTCAAGCCGTGTCGTAACATCCCTGTATGTCAGTGGAGGTTTGGTGTTTTTTGTCATTCAATTTCACGTGTCGATCGACACATCTTCGCCACAAGCCGACACGAACGAAATGACTTTAAAAGCATTGCATCACCTTCTTTGGTTCTCCCATCTTCTCTTCGGCAGTCGTCCAACCGACGCTGAAGTCATCTGCCGTTGCCTGCCTCGTACGCCTTCGTCGTCACGTCCTACGTCGTCCTTCTTCGTCGTCCAGCGTCGTCCACGTTCGCCGTCCAACGTCGTCTCCCCCTCCTACGCCGTTTGCCCTCCTACATCGATCCGCCCTCCTACGTCGTCCGCCCCGTCGATCTTGCTGCATTTGCCACACGTCCGCAACCAGGTGTCTTCGCCGATCTCGCACGATCTCACCGATCTTGCCCGCAACCAGGTGTTTTTTTTTTTGGGTAAAGACGAGTACAGATATAAGATATAGGCCTTGTGACTTTATTATTCATTATCATACTTATCATGTAATTTTTTAGGTTATTATTATTCATTATCATGTGTCCAGTCATCACATGAGATATATGTCATGAT
>JAMKQA010022916.1:0-26586 GCA_024699735.1 Posidonia australis
TTTGTTTGATTAATTAGCTTTCAAGTGGATTTAATTTAATTTGTTTTGTTTTAAGTCTAATTGGGTCAGAGTGGGCCAATGTGGGTCTAATTGGGCTTGTGTGGGCTTGCGTGGGCCTAATGGGCTTGTGTGGGCTTGTGCGGGCCTAAGTGGGCTAGGATTTTGGTGGTTGCAACCAGAGCATCAACCGGAGGAGCCTGCTGCCAAGTGACTTCAAAATCGAGGTGTCTACATCAACATTAGGAGAGTAGACCAGCACGTCATCAACAAAAACCACAACAATCTGGTCGAGAAAAGGGCTAAAAATCCTATTCATTAGATCCATAAATGCAGCCAGTGCATCGGTTAGGCCGAAAGGCATGACAGTGAACTCGTATTGCTCATACCGCGTTCGGAAAGCAATCTTCTGAATATCTGAGTCTCGTATCCTCAACTGGTGATACCCTGACCTCAGATCAATCTTCGAGAACACCGATGCAAACTGCAATTGGTCGAACAGGTCATCGCTGTAGGGCAAGGGAGACTTGTTCTTCACCATGATCTGGTTCAGCATCCAATGTTCTATACACAGTTGGAGTGAACCATCCTTCTTGTGGACTAACAAGACAGGCGCTCCCCATGGAGACAAACTCACCTTGATAAACTCCTTGTCCAGCAACTCCTACAACTAAGTCTTGAGCTCTCGCAACTCCGCTGGCGCCATGCGATAAGGAGGCTTCAACACAGCACCAGAATCGAGGATCAGATCGATCGAGAACTCTACTCCCCTGTGAGGTGGCATATTAGGCAAATCGTCAGGGAAAATGTTGAGATATCCACACACCATAGAGATGTTGTGAATGCCCAACTCAGGAGAAGTGGAGGTAACTATACTGGCTAGATACCCCACGCAACCCCTAACTAAAGACTTATAAGCCTTCATAGCTGAAATGACAAGCTTAGCCTCACTCTGACACCCACCTTGCACAAAGAATGACCCATCCTCAAGAGACCCAAAATAACTCTCCTCCGAGCACAGTCGATCAAAGTGAACTGTTGCGCCAACCAATCCATGCCGAGTATCACATTGTACTACTGCATGTCCATCATGATCAGGCTAGCGTCGAACTCTCTGCCATTCAGTGTCAAGTCGACAGACCGCAGATACCACCATGCCAAACTGTGCTCCCCCAGCGACGTCACCACGTTGAGATGAAAGGCCAGTCTAGCTGGTCTATCTCCCAACTTCGTCGCGAAAGGCTCAGAGATAAAGGAGAAAGAACTTCCTGAGTCAAATAACACTTTGGCCATCCGGCCAGCCACAATAAAAGAACCTGATGGATAAACAAAACAACACCACACATCCATACAATCAGACAGATGTCCAGATTACAACATATCTCAGAGGGTTACAAAACCAACTATTCATCCTTACCCTCAACAACATCTCCCGAAGACCCAGCGCTTGGAGCTGCAATGGTGAACACCCGTCCCTTAGTCGGTTGCTGTGGCGCACTTCCTGCCTTCTTAGGCGATTTCGGACGAGATCTCTGAACATGTCTGGCCTTCCCACAATTATAGCACACCACTGGAGAGAGAGATCACCTAGGTTTGGGACAAAATGCAGCGATGTGGCCCACTTGACCACAGTTGAAACACTAGTTCCCACCGGGAGCACTAGACCCAGTCTGACTGAGGCCAGTTCCGCTATCCCCAGCAAAACTCTGCCGACCCATAGAGGAAATACTGGACCTTGCCGTCTGCTTCTTCTTAGGGCTACCCGAACTACCAGCACTTGGAGGACCGAAGAAAACGAATCGGGAAGTAAAAGAAGAGTTACCCTTCTCCTTGGGATGACTCTCCAGAAACTTCTGATGCTCTGCCTTGAAGCTGTAAGCCATCTCAACCATGTCCTCCTCAGTCTAACACCTACAGCCCATCACCTTCACCCGTAGTCCAGCGTTCAAGCCGTCCAAAAACCTCTATGCTTGCTCCTCCTCAGACTCATAGGCAGGAGCAAAGCGTTCAAGCCTGGCGAACTCAGTCTCATACTCGAGCACCGACATCGTGCCCTACTCCAGACTCTGGAAATCTCGATGAAGCTGCTCCTTCACATGAGTGGGAAAATACTAGTCATAGAAGGCCACCTTGAAATCCTTCCACTAGATGCTAATAGTGATTGAGTCCGGGAACTTCAACCGCCTCACAGACTTCCACCACCTATCTGCCTCACCATCCAGCAGGTAGGTCGCCAACCGCACCCAATGCTCCTCAGGGCATGCCATGCACTCCAGCATCTTCACCACCTTCTCCAACCAGGCCTCACTCTCCTCGGCACTGACCTTGCCCTTGAACGATGACAAATGAAGCTTCGTGAACTAGTTCAGCCACGGGTCACCCGACGGCTCACTAGCACTACTCTAGCTGAACGCGTGAGAGATCCCGTGTTCCAAACTCCTTAGTTCTGCACGAACCGCCTTCCATACGCCTACGTCCACTCGGAGCTCCTTCTCATCGATAGAAGCTTTGCCCTAATGACCACAAGGAGGCATCCTGCAAGAGAAAGGCAAAGTACCTGCACCATAGACAAAGCAACAACCAGAAAACCATGGTGAAAAATCAAGTGCAGACTCTACAATGCATGCAAAACCTATGGAGTCTCTAGACCAGACACCCTAGGTGTAGCACTAACCTAGTGTGACCTAGTGAATCTGGAGCTCTGATACCAAAACAGTCATGCCCCTCATTTTCCACAATAATTTAAAACAAATTAAATTACGGGAAAATTAAAGCCAAATAGTAAATATCTAACTACCAGGAATCTGTGTGCGGCTACGACAGTCCAGACTATATGCACTACGCTAACCCCTTGGATGCTTGCACCTGTAAACCAAAAACACGAGGAAAAACGTATGAGTGACCAAAGTCACCCAGTACGCACCCCAAGGAAAACAACGGAAAACAAAACTATAACTAAATTTTCCTTTTAAATTCATTTCGTAAATTATTTTCTCAAAACCTCACGAAATAGGCCCACACTGACCAAAACCACAATCGGGGCTCTACTAGCCCAAAGCCATAAGCGAAGACCCTCAATGGCCAAAACCACACACAGTGAGTCGGGAAACCCGACGCCAGGAAACCTAACTCTGGCTACACGCAATCCGCTGAGGCGTGACCACAATGTTTGGCATTGCCACGGTGACGGCGACCCTATATTGGAGCGTTCACTGTCCTGCGATTCTCCCTCTCTGGAGAACCCTCAAAAGCTAACCCCTCCCTGGGAAGGCTGTCCTGTCTCTTAGGACGCTACCAGCTACGGGCCACGTGTCCCACCTGCACTGGCCACCACAAGGTACGCCTCCTCACGGCGTCCTCCACACACAGTGCTTAGGAGGGAGTGTCATACCTCCACACCCGACGACACCCGAGCCTCAGTGCTCACAGCGACAACGAGAGTATCATACCTCCCCGTCATGCCACAAGACACCTAAATCCACGGACCATAACGCTAGCTTTGAGACGACAGTCAAGGAGTCTCATACCTCCAAGACTCGACACCTCTCAACCTCTGGTATCTCGGCCCCCGACCTCAACCTCGGAGTCGTGCTTGACCACCCGAGAATGTCGTCACATTCCCAGGTCCCGACGACACAGTTTCACATTGTCTTGGTCCGCACACAGAAAATCAGGAAAACATTTTTCAAAATAGGCCAACTATTTCATTGAAATCTATTTCCAAAACCATTTTCATATCTTGGAAAATTCTTCCAAAACCTTGGCAAAACAGTGCATCAGAGGTCCCAGGAGACCACCACTGACAGTCCACAATCCCTCTCAATGGGACAAAACACAGCAATTCAAAAAGTCCTCGGAAAATATATTTTATAAACTTGTTTGGGCCTAGAATTGGCATGCCGAAAAAATGGTGTGCCAAAAATCCTTGGTTTGGTAGACCGATCTGGATCGATCGACCGAATCAGGTCAATAGTCAACACCTAGGTCAAATTCGGTATACCAAAAACTGGTTCGGTTGATTGAAATCTCCTGATTCGGGCGACCATCCATAATCGGACGACTGAATTTCGACCAAAGAACCTAATCTGGCAAAAAAACGGTATACCAAAATAGTTCGGTATGTCGAATTCTGCGAAAAACAGAAAACGGTCCAAACCCTATAGTCCAAAATCGCCCTAACTGGGACCTCTGTTCGGACCCTCTAAACAAATGTCAAAAATCTTGCATAAAGCATAAGATGTAGACCCTCGACTCTACTCCAAATCCCAACAAACAAAACTAAAATCCAATCACCATACATCGAAATATAAAATCGCAAAGAAGGAAGGGTCGAAACGACCCAAAACACACCAACCGCCATAAATATCCATAAATTCCACAATAAGTTCTCAAAAATTTTAAAACATTAAATTTAGCCTAGATTACATGCATCCTAGACATTTTTACCATTTTACATGATTTCTACACAATAAATTTGGGATACATACCTGTAACGACCTCCGACGATCTCCGACCGACTTCGACGAACTCCGGCGACCTCGCACGACCATGGCCACACCACGGCCTCAGGGACCTTCCACCCAAGCTCCATGCGCCACACGAGCCCTCTATTGCACTCCCTCTCTCTCTCTCTCTCCGTCGGCGTGCGAGAAGAAGAAACAGGGGATGCGGGTGGAAGGAGAAAAAGAGGGGGAAGGGGAAGGAGCAGTGGGGAGGAAGGAAAGGAAGGGAAAGGAAGGTGGGAAGGGGAAAGTGTGCATGTCGAGGAGAAGGGGGAAAAGAAGAAGGAAGCAAGGGAGGACGGCGACGAGTGGCAGAGGAGTGCGGTGCGGCTTACAAAGCCTACGCACGCAGTAGCTGGGAGCATGCTCACCTGTACGTCCCAGCCACCGGCACACCGCACAAGCACACCGGCCACTCCGCCCAACCACCAGCCACAACCAATGGCCCACGAGCACGGGCCCCACATGGACCCACACCTGGGCCCTATAACGCACAGTGCCAACCACCCATAGGGACGTGCAAATAGAAGCCGGCCCACGAGGCCAAAGTCCAAAAGCACAAAACCACACAACGGGCCTCGAAACAGTAATACCCGTCCAAGAATAAAATTCATAAAAATGTAAATAATTACAAAAAATGAATTTTACAGGTGTTACAAGGGTGGTTTTCCGTGATAGTGCAAACATCATGGTAGCTCTGCGGTGGACTTGTTGTGGCCAATGTTGATTGCTTGGCACTAGGTAGCTCGACACATTGTTGTGCTTGTGGTTTTTGAGAAATCAAGCTCTGGCCTAGAGGTGGTCGTGGTGTTGTGCCTATTTGAGGTCTAGTGCTTTGGGAGCAGTGACTCCTTGGTTTTGGTCTAGAGTAGACCATGGTTTTGGAAGCAGAAGCCTTGAGGCTTTGGTGTGGCTATTTTTGGTCCAGAGGGGACCATGTTGCGTAGAGCAGAGGCTCTGTGTTTGTTTTGTGGTTGCTATTGTGGGTGCCTGGATGCTTTAGAAAGTGTGTAGACATTGTGAGTTGTCTGGTCCACCTAGAGAGTGTGTGGGACCAGGTTGTGTGTTTTGTGTGGTTTTAGACTTGAGTTGGCAAGAACAACCTTCTCAAGCGTGCATTAAAGGATTTTAAAGTGCATGATAAAAGGATTTTAAAGTGCTTGCATATGGTTTTGAAAGGAAAAGAGAGAATGGTCTTAAAGGTATGGTTTTGAGTTTTGCTGCGTACTGGGCAATGGTGGATTGCCTAGTTTTGGTGTTACAACATCTAGGTGATGATGCTTGTGCTTGTGTGCTTGTGGCATAGTTACGCCTACTTCGTCGGCGTAGTGTGCTGAGTAATTAGGTGGAGTGTGTGCTTGGTGACCGTTTTGATTAATCACTCACGTGTGCTTTGTTTTATGTGTTTTGGTAGGTACAGGATAGTAACTATTGGTGGTTACTGCATATAGGAGGAGTCACATTGCCATACATCAGGGATCCTGGTGAGTGTTTAGTTTATTTTTATTTTCTGTTGTTTATTAGTTCTGCTTTTATTGAGTGTACTTAAATTTAATTACATAATTAGTGTAATTGTAAGATAATAATAATAAAATGGAAAATTGTGGCTAAGTTGAGTGGTAGCGACTTGGGGGTCGTTATACAAACTTCTTATTTGGATTTCTTACTATTCGATTAGACTATGAACATTCAAAATTTCTTCTTTGATGATGTAATAAAAATAAGTATATAAATCTTTTACCCTTTTTTTGGTTATATATTTTGTGGACAAAATCCACTCCCTTGTATAGCATGGTACACTACCCCTTGTAAGAATCGTATTGATTTTGCTTAATTTCCTCCTATACCGAATTAGGGCTTGGATGGAATGCATGTTTGCTCTTCTCAACAATTTTTTTCAATGTATTTTATTTATAAATTTGGGTGGAATGCTTGTTCATTCTTAATCAAGAATTTTTTTTATGTATTTCATTTATAAAATTGAGGTATAATAATGTGTGCCTTGTGAACATCAATCCCCTTAGATAAGGAAATAGAAAGAAACTAATGCATGCAATTCAAATGAAAGAATAACAAGTTCATTTTGTGTATAACTTTAATGTGCATCTGCTACCATAGCCCACAATGATGATGTAGATTGAGGACAATGGTGTTAAGCCATTAATTACAAAGATTTAGAGCCTTTTGACCCCATATGGCTACATTTGTTAAGGGTTGATTGCATGTGATTAGTTGGAAACTGCAAGTTCTTTCAATTCAAACGATTACTTAAAAGGCTTTAGAGCATTCATCCATGGTAGCATTAGGCACACTAGTCCTCCCGCTCCTTTAGCTTCAGCTCCCAACATTGGAGAGATTCCTCAAACAAACGTCGACATCGGAGAGTGCCGTTGGAGAAACTTTTTGCTCCCAACACTGTAAATAACATTGCATTTGAGGAGTAGGTGTGGACAACTCTTGCGGATAGCCCACTGACTCTTGCCCTCAAATCTCGTATATGTCCCTAATGTTTACGTGTAATACCAATATAACCATAGTTTATTTATAAAAATAACATCAAGTGGGTGGAGTGTTGTAAATACTGACGAAGGAGGAGACCTACTGTAGGGGCGATCGGAGAAAGTTTTAAAGGCACTACTCCTTACTATAGGGGTCAATGACCGGAGTGCAGTCGCCTCTCCTTGCTCCTCGTTGATTGTCACTTGGACTGCTACTGGACTCCCCTACTCTTTTACGTTATTGTCGAAGTGCATCTCAATGGATGGAGTGCTGACAATCTGAAACGACAACATCCCTATGCTTAAGTATGCAATTTTTGGTCACTAATACCAGTTTTTTCTAGTTCTGTCCCTTATTGATCGATGATTTCTTCCTGATTTCATCGATTGATTAGACATCTTTCATGGGTTGTGAATCTAGTTTTGTCCCTTGTTGATCTCCTTTTTTCTTGTGTTGGTTAAAGTAGATCTATTCTTTCCCCTTGTTGACATGCTTCGTTTGAGACTTATGATGCGCTTGGTTTGAGTAAATCTATATTTTTCCCCTTCTTGACATGCTTTGTTTGAGGCTATTGGTATGATGTGCTTGATTTGATTAGATCCGTGTTTTTCCTCTTGGTGTGTAACGCCCCAATCCTAGGTACGCTACCAAGATCACAGTATCATAAGCAAAATTACACTAATTACAACAATAATTAAATAAATGTAACTAAGGTTTACCTCTAGGAAACGATCTGTAGCTAGAAGCTCCTACTTCGGCATCGGAACTCAATTGCACTCGACCTACACCTGAAAACCAACCAAAGCACGCGTGAATGACATCTAAGTCACACAGTACATGCCCCATACACAAAAACAACAAAATTCGACAAAAACGCTAAAATACAACTTTTAACTTATCTTTTGAAAAGTCCATTTTAAAACATTATTTCCTTCTTTCCTTTGAAATCACATGGGAATCTATTCCCAAGACTATGCTTTTTTCAAAACTCACTTTTTCGTTTCTTTTTAAAACATTTGAAATTTTGTTTTCAAAACCATAGTCTTTCCTAAAACTCGTTTTTCCTTTCAAAGCTTGGGATTTCTTCCTAAAACCAAAACCATTTTCAAAACTCATGTCTCGAGAAAACCACATTCTTGACCAGGTCCAGCCTAAAACACAAGGCCTCATAGGACTCAAACCAAAATCACAAATACTGGCTGGTAATTGGTTAAAACACAATTCTTATTAAATTCTAGGATTTTAGGACCAATCACAAGTCCAATCCTAGCCAAACTACATTTCTTTCTTTTCGCAAAACCACACTTTTTTTATTCATTTCCTCTTTTCTTTACTGATGTTACCTTGATTAGGGGTAACCAGACACACAAGCAGTAAATGAGGACATCATTTCCCCTACCTTCTCGTACTACCGTGGTGAAGTTCCCCATACGGGAGGACACCGTCCCGGCCTACTGGCCTCAATTTCTTTCTATATATGCATGGGGATATGTCTTTATCTGACGTCCCATTGGTGACCTGAATAACTAGGCTCAATAACCCAGGCTCAACCTACACCGTGACAACATTGGTGACCACGATCATGTCTGAAAATTGATGTTTTACTACATGTCCACACCATCCACTAGTGGTTCGACACTGGCAACCACGGTCGTATCTGACAATTTGTTTCTTTGGAGTCTCATGCTCCTCCCACATTGTCGACACCAACCCCCATGATTCCACAACACATTATTAGTGTTTATTTTCAAAACTCCTAAATTTTCCTTTCAAAACAATTTCCTTTCATTCTTTTCGTTGTAGTAATCTATCCATGCAACACATGACCCTCTACTGGGGTCTCAACTCAATTCATGATAAACCATACCTTTAAAATCATAAATTGGCTCTCGTGCCCAAAAACCACACATTTAATCACTGTTATTCATTCTTAGGGTTTCAAACCTAAAACCATTCCAAAATTTACTTATTTGGATTCCATATTCCTCCATGACATTTACATGGGGAAAACACTACTAATACATGCTCATTATCCCTTTAAAACCATTTATTTCCATCATTTATGCCCATTTATTCATATGGGCCAGGGCATGAAAATGGTGGACCGAATTCAAATTCGGTATACCGAAAATCACTGATTCGGTATATCGAATATTTTCAGTATATTGAAACCTCCTGTTTCGGTTGATTGATGGTTTTTAGTCTACCGAAATCGGGCATCTCTGCACAAACTAACTGGGTTTCGGTATGCTGAACCCAGTTTTGCATGTCGAATTTCCCATGTTTTGCACACAGCTCCTGCCAAAAAGCCATACGTTCGCCAGAAGTGGAAGAGGGTCGCATACCTCAGGTGGCACTCCGGTGACCTCCCTCGCACTCCGACGAACCTCTCCTTGCTCTGGCGAAGCTTTCTTTGCTGGTGAAGCTTGTAGATAGGGCACTCCCCCTCCAGCTCACGCACCACCCCTCCTCTCCTTCTCTATCTCTTTTGGTTTACCCGGTTCCTCTTCCTCTTGCCTCCATTGCTCTAGATCCCCTCGTCCTCCCCGCATCGCGTCGACCACCCATCGCATTGGAAGGGATAGGAAGGCACGGGCTGCCGTCGCGTGGTGGCACGGGTTGAGGAAGAAGAAGAGGAAGAAGACTGAGATGGGGAGAGCTCGTGAAGGAAAAGAGAGAGAAATAGAAAGGAAAGAAAAGAGAAAAAGACACGCACGCAAACTAAGACAACTATGCATCCTCAAATCAGACTCCACATTGGTCCCAAATCACAACTAGGTGCATAGAAAGCCAACCAAACCCTCAACTTACAAGAAACAACAAATTATCCATTAATAAACCATTTACAATATTACAATTAATTACATGGTTTACTATTAAAAAATAGATAATCAGGTCCACGTGTCACATCCTACCCCCTTAAAAGAATTTCGTCCTCGAAATTTAGCTCTAATAAAATAAGTAGGGGTACTGTCTTTGGTTATCTACCTCGCGCTCCCAGGTAGCCTCTTCTGTACCATGGTGTTGTCACTAAACTAACACCAATGGAATCACTTTATTCCTGAGAACTTGCTCTTTTCTGTCTAGTATCTGAACTTCATTTTCCACCATAGATAGGTCCTCCCATAGCTCCTTTGACTACACCGGTATCACCTGGGATGCATCGGCCAAACACTTCCTCAACATAGATACATGAAAGGTGTTGTGTACACCAACCAACTCTAGAGGCAGATCTAGTCTGTATGCCACCTCACCAACCCTCTTGGTAATTTGCTATGGTCTGATGTATCTTAGGCTCAACTTGCCTCTCTTTCTGAACCATATCACACCCTTGGTTGGTGACACATTTAGGAAAATGAAGTCTCCTACCTCGAATTCTAGAGGTCTTCGCCTCCTATCTGCGTAGCTCTTCTACCAGCTCTGGGCAGACAACAGCCTCTTCCTGATCAGATCCACCTTACCTTGTACTGTTGTACGATCTCGGGCCCAACTAACTATCTCTCACCAACCTCACTCCAGCAAGTGAGTGTCCTACAGGGTCTACCTTACAATGCCTCATATGCTTCCATACCAATACTAGCGTGGTAACTATTGTTATATGCAAACTCAATCAGAAGTAAGTGATCCTCCCAGTTACCACCAAAGTCCAAGGCTCAAGCCCTCAGCATGGCCTCTAGTGTCTAGATGGTCCTCTCTGTCTGGCCATCCGTCTAGGGGTGGAAGGCGGTACTAAAGTTCAGCATTGTGCCAAAAGCCTCCTGTAGAGCTCTCTAGAACCTCGATGTAAACCTTGTGTCTCTATCAGACACAATGGACATTGGGACACCATACAATTTTACAATTTCAGCCATATACAACTCTGTCATCTTTGCCAAAGGAAGATTCACCCTCATTGGCAAGAAATGTGTCAATTTTGTAAGGCGATCCACTATCACCCAAACTGTATCATACTTTCTTTGGGTTCGTGGCAGACCCGTCATAAAATCCATCGACACATTTTCCCATTTCCACACTGGAACGTCCAAAGGCTGAAAAGTTCCATCGGGCTTCTGGTGCTCTATCTTCACCATCTGGCAGGTTGCACACCTCACCACATACTTAGCAATCTCCCTCTTCAGCCTAGGCCACCAGAAATTCCTCTTCAAGTTTTATACATCTTGGTGCTTCCTGGATGAATAGTATATTTGGAGCGGTAAGCTTCATCCAGCAGATTGTTCTTGATTTCTTCTATTTGAGGCACTTACAATCTCAGATCGTACCTCAACCCACCATCTACTTCGACTGAAAAGTGAGGGCATTACCAGCTTCCAGCTTCCTCCAGATGTCTAACACAAAACAAGCATATTGCTGAGCTGTGACAATCACCTCGATCATCCTCAGGCGAACAGACAAATTGGCCAATACCACTCTGGTAGCTTCCTGAGACTATCTCCAAGGCCTGCACTCCACTAGTCCCTTTAACAATTTCCATTCACGAATCACCAGGCTAGCCATGACATGAGTGTGTCTTCTCAGAGTATCTGCAACCACATTTGCTTTCCCTAGGTGGTACGACAAACTGAAATCATAATCCTTGATGTACTCTACCCAGTGCCTCTGTCTCAGGTTCAAATCCTTCTGAGTAAAGATGTACTTTAGACTCTTATGATCTGTGTACACCTCAAACTGTTTGCCATATAAATAATGCCTCCAAATGTTCAAGGTGAACACAATAATTGTCATTTCCAAATCATGGGTGGGATAATTCTTCTCATGCTCTTTCAACTAGCGCGAGGCATACGCCGCCACCCTACCATGCCACATCAACACACACCCTAAACCAGTACCATAGGCATCACCGTAGACTGTGAAACCGCCACTCCTAGAGGGCAAAGTCAAAACTGGGGCTGATATCAGACGAGCCTTCAACTCATTGAAGCTCTCCTTGCACTACCAATCCCAGGCAAAGTGCACTTAGTTTCTGGTCAGTCTGGTCAACAGTGTAGCAATCTTGAAGAAATCTTGGATAAATCTCCTATAATATCCTGCTAGGTCCAGAAAACTTCTAATCTCAATTACTGTCTTTGGTCTGGCCCAACTACTCACAGCCTCCACTTTGGCTAGATCTACCTTGATGCCTTCTCCTGAAATGATGTGACCAAGGAAAGACACCTCCTCTTGCTAGAACTTGCACTTCGAGAACTTGGCATAAAGTTGATGCTACCTCAATGTCTCCAGTATGATCCTAAAATGTCTTTGGTGGGTCTGAACATCCGGAGAATACACTAGAACGTCATCCACAAAGATGACCACAAACCGATCTCAATAGGGCCTGAACACCCTATTCATCAGGTCCATGAAAGAAGCTAGAGCATTCGTCAACCCGAATGGCATAACCAAAAACTCAAAATGTCCATAACGAGTGCGAAAGGCTATCTTCTGCACATCTGGCTCACTGATTTGTAATTGATGGTATCCAGATCTCAAGACTATCTTGGAAAACACCGATGCTCCCTGCAACTGGTCGAATAAATCGTTGATCCTGGGCAGTGGATACTTGTTCTTTACAGTGATCTGGTTCAACATTTGGTAGCCTATACAAAGCCGAAGTGAACCATCCTTCTTTTTCACAAACAAGACTAGTGCTCCCCAAAGTGAAACATTGGAAGAATGAATCTCTTGTCCATTAGTTCCTGCAGCTGATTCCAGAGCTCCCACAATTCCGCAAGTGCCATCATGAATGGAGCCTTGAAAATAGGACCTGATCTCGGCACCAAATCAATCACAAACTCCGCTTCCCTATGCGGTGGCATACCAGGAAATTCCTTTGGGAAAACATCAGGATATTCCGTACCACCGGTAAATCCTGAATCTCAATCACAAGCGAAGTAGAAACTGTCACACAAGCCAAATAGCCCACATTGCCTCTTGCCAGATGATGATAGTCCTTGATAGTAAAAATCACTTTTCTGGGCTCACCTGGTCTTGTGCCTTGTACCACACACCAGCCTTGGCTTGAACACTCTGCCAGAACTCTTCTCTTGACACAATCTATCACGGCTGAATGCTGTGCCAGCCAGTCCATTCCCAGGATAACATCATAATCCTACATGTCCATCAGAATCAAACTGGCTTGAAAATTCTTGTCACCCACCTGAATATCAACAAGTCTCAAATATCTCCACGCTAGACTGTGTTCTCCCTATGGAGTGACTGCATCAAGGTGGAACGCAAATTTGGCTAGCTTGGTCCCGATCTCAAAGGCAAATGACTCAAAGGCAAAAGAAAATGAACTCCTAGAGTCGAACAAGACTCAGGCCATCCAATCAGCCACAAGAAAAGATTCTAACATCAACGCATCATAGCCACAATCATAATCATAACAAAAGATAGTGTTAGTCACAGATAGGATCCATTATTACAAGATAGGATTTAACTCATAAAGGCGTACTAGTTCTCACCTTCTACCACATCTCCAGATGGACCAACATCTGGGGCAGCAATGGAGAACACTCTCCCTTTGGTAGGCTAACGTGGTGCATTTCCTACTGGCTTTGGCTGACTGGGACAGTCCTTTTGATAGTGCCCAGACTTCCCACAGTTATAGCATACCACATTGTCTAGGCTCCTCTGCATGTGCCAACACTGCGCCGTTATATGCCCCATCTTGCCACAGACGTGGCACGGTCCCACCTTTGGACCACTGCAGGATCTCGTTTGGCTGAAACCCACACTCTCTTCTCTACTAGATGTAGGTCGCTCCTTCTGCTTCTTCCCAGAGCTACTAGAAGTTGGCGCTCCAGTCACTGACGGTCGAGAAACAGAGGGTCGAGAGACAGACTTCCGCCCCTTTTCCTTTTTAGGATACTCTTCTTGGAACAGCCTATGATCATCCTCATAGAAACTTGCAAGCTTAACAACATTTGCTAAAGTCTGGCATTTGAAGCCAATTACTCTAGATCTCAGCACCGGATTAAGTACCTCCACGAATTTCTTGGCTTTGTTCTTCTTGGAAACTACAGCCTGAGAGAACTGCTCTAGTCGAAGGAAGGACGACTCATACTCAGCCATAGTCTGGCTCACCTACTTTAGGTTTCGGAATTCTTTGTCCAGCTTATCCGTCTCTTGCTCAAGGAAAAACATCTCATAGAACGCCTCTCGAAACTCCTCTCAAAAGATCATTAGCAGGTCTACATTCGAAAACTTGGTGCATCGCACTGTTCGCCACCACTGATCCGCAGCACCCTTGAGCTGAAACACTGCGATCTAGACCTACTTCTCCATTGGACACTTGATCCCTCTAGGATGGTTCCAAGAACCAAGCCTCACACTCCTCTGGTGTGCTGCGCCCATCGAAGGTTGACGTGCCCTGCTAGTAGAACTGCCTAATCCACAGGTTTCCCTTCGCCTCATCCTTGCTACTACTGCCGAAGGACTGGGCGAAACCCTACATCATCTCAACAAACTTTCGTCTCATACCCCTCCACGCACTACCCTCTCCCGTCTCAGAGTCAGGTACTAGGGCCTTAATACGGTTGCGGCCTTGGTGAGACATCTTCCTGCCAGCACAACAAAAACACACCAAAATTCAGGTGCGCGACTCTCTATTATGAAGTCCTAGGGAGCCACTAGAATGGACATCACCAAGTCGGTGCACTAGGTGTAACTTTAGCTCTGATACCACTCTGTAACGCCCCTAAATCGGGCTCGCTACCAAGATCACAGTATCATAAGCAAAATTACACTAATTACAACGATGACCAAATAACTATAACTAAGGCTTACCTCTAGAAAATGATGTGCGGCTAGAAGCTCCTACTCCGACACTGGAACTCAACTGCACCAGAAAACCAACCAAAGCACACGTGATTGACATCTAAGTCACCTAGTATGTGCCCCAAATACAAACAACAAAATCCAGAAAAAACGCTAAAATACAACTTTTAATTTATAAAACTTGGTTTTCTTTTGAAAAGTCCAATTTAAAACATTATTTCCTTCTTTCCTTTCAAATTACATTGGAATCTATTCCCAAGACTATGCTTTTCTCAAAACTCACTTTTTTGTTTCTTTTTAAAACATTTGGAATTTTGTTTCCAAAACCATAGTCTTTCCCAAAACTCGTTTTTCCTTTCAATGCTTGGGATTTCTTCCCAAAACCAAAACCATTTTCAAAACTCATGTCTCAAGAAAACCACATTCTCGACCAGGTCTAGCCTAAAACACAAGGCCTCACAGGGCTCAAAACCAAAATCATAAACACTGGCTGGTAACTGGTTAAAACACAATTTATATTAAATTCTAGGATTTTAGGACCAATCACAAGTCTAATCCTAGCCAAACCATATATCTTTCTTTTCGTAAAATCACACACTTTTCTTATTCATTTCCACTTTTCTTTACTGATGTTACCTTGATTAGGGGTAACCAGGCGCACAAGCAGTAGGTGTGAACACCATTTCCCCTACCTTCCTATACTGTCGTGGTGAAGTTCTCCGTTCAGGAGGACACCACCCCACCCCACTGGCCTCAATTTCTTTCTATATATGCAAGGAGATACGTCTTTATCTGACGTCCCATCAGTGACCCAAACAACTAGGTTCAATAACCCAGGCTCAGCTCATTATACCATTCCCAAATTTACTTATTTGGGTTCCATATTCCTCCATGACATTTACATGGGGAAAACACTATTAATACATGCTAATTATACCTTTAAAACCATTTATTTCTGTCATTTATGCCCATTTATTCATATGGGCCAGGGGATGAAAACGATAGACCGAATTCAAATTCGATATACCGAAAATCACTAATTCGGTATATCGAAACCTCCTATTTCGGTCGACTGATGGTTTTCGGTCTACCGAAATCAGGCATCTTTGCACAAACTGACAGGGATTCCGTATGCCCAACAAGCCATACGTTCGCTAGAAGTGGGAGCCTCCGGAAGACTCCTCAAACTTGCATCATAAAACATGGATAAATCACGGGGTGTAGACCATTGAGTTTACTTCAAAACCCCTCAAACCATTCATGAATCAATTCATCATGCAATCCATACGAAAATCATAAAGGGGTAAAGCTTATATGAAACTATTGTAGCATGCATACCAAAAACTAGTATAAATCCACCAATTTTCATCCTAACCGCATGATATCTACATATTCATGCTATCCATCACATTCTCTTCCATTTTACTATTTTTCTATGATTTTACATGCATTTATTCTCATTTTTCATGCATTTAACATGCTAAACCAAAAACGTGGAAATGAGAAAGGAAGAGGGTTGCGTACCTCAGGTGGCACTCTGACGAACCTCTCCTAGCGCCAGCAAAGCTTTCTCTGCCGACGAACCATGCGGAGAGGGCACTCCCCTTCTAGCTCACGCACCACCCCTCCTCTCCTTCACTCTCTCTTGGTTACCTCGATTCCTCTTCCTCAGGCCTCCGCCCCTCTATATCCCCTCCTCCTCCCCACATCGTGTTGGCCGCCCATTGTGTCGAAAGGGACGCGGAGGCACAGGCTACCGTCGTGTGGTGGCACAGGTCGAGGAAGAAGAAGGCGAAGTTGGGGAGAGCTCGTGAAGGAAACGATGTTGGCTTTATTAGCCTTATCCTGATTTTCATGATAACAAAAAACTAATGTGCTTTATGAGAATATTTCATAGTTCATTTTTGCAAAGAAAATCATTGAAGGGCTCAGAAGATTCAAGCATAAAAGGGACAATATTTGAAGAAGAAATAAATCTATGTGTTATTAAGAAGAACTCAAGATGATGAAAGAAGAAGAAAATGAAAAGTCTTATTTGTAATTATTTTTGATGTAATTCTCTATTTATTAATATACTCCTAGGAACTTGTAATTGTCTCCCAAATGCTCACATTGAGCCATAGGAAAGTTGCCTTAGCCTCAAAACCCACCATTCATTGAAAACATACATTATAGGACTAATAGGGCATTTTTGGCATACCGAATTTCCTCGGTATACCGAAATATGTGCAGATTAGAAAAATCAGAATAGAAACGCAGAACGACATACCAAAATTCACCGGCATACCGAATCAGAGATTTTCGACATACAGAATTATTTTCCGTATACTGATGTGCCCGACCGTTGCAGATTTCGGTCGACCGTTTTTATTTCGGCATACCGAATCAGTAGTCGTTAGTGAATGTTAGAAAGACGTTAGACACATTCTTATACCCATGTTTTCCTATAAATAGGCCCCCATTCTTCACCTATAAGGGACCAATACTTCCTACACTTACCATAGAGCTTCAAGCAACATTATTTCCAAGCATTCCACTCCTACTTTGTTAGAAAAACTCCCAAGGCAAGAGAGCTCCATTTCCATTCATCCACTTAGCCAATTTGAGTTTGAGAGTTTGTAGAAAAAATTGTAAATTACAAGTGTAAAAGTACTTCTCCGGTTGCGAGAGGGGAACCACAGTTCTTGTGGTACTTGACGTGAGATCGTCAAGGGATGTAAACGACATGATCTTGGCCCAGAACAAGATCAGGTTAGTGAAATTCTTGAGGGGTTCTCGAGGAGTGGATTAAACTGAGGAGGCTGAACCACTATAAATTTCCTTGTGTATATCATTGTCTCTTATCCCTTTCTTTGTATGCTTTAGTTTGATATCAATTTCCTAGCTATATTCAAATTACAAGTTATTTACTTAAAATTTTGCAAATTGATAAACAAACCTTAAAATTGAATAATTACTCATTAAATCACTATTCAGCTCCCTCTAGTGAAGGCCAAGAATTCTAACAATTGGTATCAGAGCCATGTTAATCTAGGATAAAGATTTAACCATCTTCAAGTTATGGCTTCTAATTCTTTTAACAAAAATATTGTAGTGGGCCAAAGCATTAGTAAGCCACCATTTTTTGATTTTAATAATTATAATTATTGGAAGTGTAGGATAAACATCTATCTTAAATCCATTGATCTTAATTTATGGGACATTGTTATAAATAGATATACACCTAGTAAAAAGAATTATAAAGAATGGAATGACAAAGAAAAGAAATTAGCTACGTTGGATGCAAAGGGATTAAATATCTTGTTTTGTGTTATTAGTCAAGATCAATTCAATCGCATTTCTAATTGTAGCACTTCTCATGAAGCTTGACATGTTTTAGAAGTTACTCATGAGGGAACAAATCAAGTAAAAGAAACAAATATAAATATGCTTGTACATAAATTTGAAATGTTTAAAATGCAACCAAATGAATCCATTAGTAATATGTTTACTAGATTTTCTGAAATTACGAATAATTTGCAATCCCTTGGAAAATATTATTCTCAAAGTGATCTAGTAAGAAAAATCCTTAGATCCTTTACCCCAAATTGGGAAAAGAAAACCACCGCCATTGAAGAAGCTAAAGATCTATCAAAATATCCCTTAGAAGAACTCATAGGAAATCTCACCCCCTATGAAGTACAAATGATTGAGAAAGAAATAGAAAAAGTGTTAGAAAAAAGGCATGTTGTATTTGATGACTTTATCGAATCAAATGATTCAGATGAGGAAAAATCTTACTCTTATTACTCATAAATTTAAGAATTTTTTAAAGAAACAAGAAGCTCAAAAGAATAACAAAAATAATAAAAGTAAAATTAAGAACAATAAAGTCCTTCAAGTCACTTGGGATGATAGTGACACTTCAACTGATGATAGTATATATATATATACGGACATCCGTAATCGTATCCTCTCCTGGGCAGATACAGACATCCATATCTGCTCATAAATGGATACGAATATGGATATTTTACGGATATACCATATCCGCTTGCACCCCTAGTCCTAGCTCATAGGCCTCACAAGTCGTGTTACCCGACACCAAGCAACTGACACTGATCACAAGCAGTTGCTGAAGCCTCTAGCTTCTCTCAACTGCACTACCATGGTAGATTACCCTGTGCAGGGGTCCAATCGCTTCGACTGTAGCCTCAATATGTCCTCTATACACATGCATGGGGTGTGTCCTCACGATGCCCTTAGTGCTCGAGCACCTGGGGACTCCAACTCCAAATCCGACTAACACCGACACTGATGGTAATCTGGGTCTATCATATCCCAGTCCTACAGTTCCACAGCTCACAGTCATGAGGCTCACTCCTCGGACGAAACTTGGTAACCACGATCTCGGATGCGTCTCCAACCACTCAAAGGTCTTAATACCCCATGTTGGTATGGCCTGTTGGCTACATGATTCCTGCAAATCCATGGTACTCAAACTACACAACATATCATGTAACGACCTAGAAGTTTCATAATCCCTGGGTCTGTTGCCACGATACACTGGGTCTTGTCATTACCCTAAGCCTTCGACATCCAGAACAAGCGAAGTATCATACCTCTAAGCTCAGCTGGTACCTCAACCAATGGACCTTAGTCTCAGCCTCTTGAACAACAATCCAGGAGTATCATACCTCCAAGATCCGACGAGTACTTGTGTCAGCCTCTTGGTCTCCATTGTGAGCAGAAACATCAAAAAAATCTTTTCCAAAACCTTTGCCAAGCATATGCAATTTTTCCAAAACTCTTTTGGAAACCAGTTCAAAAATATTTTAAATCATTTTTCAAAACACCACCAACTTAAACAACGTTTTTAAAGCCTTTGGGAAAACCATTGTCTAAATCATTCAATGGTTTCCACAAAAATCATTTAAATCCTTCTTTAACTCACACATGAAAACTGTTTCAAAACAGAAGCCACATCCAAACCAAAATAGAGGAAAAACACACCATTTGGACTAGAAACTAACCTAGGAAAACTACACCAGGATTTAAACAAAACCCTTGTAGTTCCATGCAGTTCACAAGGTTAAACACATCAAGTCCTAGGGTAATTTGCAATCCCTATAATTTATCTAAACCATTCAGGGGTAAATCTAGTATTTCTAGGTCATATATTTTTTCATCTTATTTACTACATAGAGGGATCTTACTAAGTCATTTTAGGAAATCCCTAGGATCGTTCTATTGATAATCCAAATCTTCATAATCATCCTAAATTTATTTACAACATTAATAATTTATTACATCATTTTTAAGCCCTTAAAATCAAACCAACGATATTCATTGTAAAAATGTTTTGCACACCATTTTGCACTAGCTATTCATGCATGCAATCCATGCTAGGTGTCAGTACCTTCAGGTCACGCTCATAGTCCGTGCTTGTCAGTCATGCTCTTGGTTAAAAACCAGAGCCCCAATGCTGCAGAAACCCATCTTCCTCTGTCGAAACTAAAAACGGCTAGCGGTTGCAGCACATACAAACATATTCCACAAATAACATACGAAAATGAAGATCTTGAGACAATCTACATTTCAAGACAAGAATCATGGAGATCCATTAGGTGAATCTCGAGAAAATACAAAAGCAAGCTTGTTGTCACTGTGCACATGTACAGTAAATCCGTAGTGACTGTCACTATTAACACTCCATATATTCACCCAAAAATCACCGCAATCATCTACACACAATAATGCACACTACCATGCTCCCAAGATTCAATTTGACAAAAAAAAGATAAAGCTATGAGGTGTGCACCTTCAAGAAATGGCCAACCTCTCTCTATCTCCTCTTCCTCTGCACTATTGGCACAACTCTCCCCCTTTCCCTGACCTCTTTGCATGGTGGTGGTGATAGTAGCACATGGTGGCACATGACAATGGCTCCTCCTCCCTGATGGTCTCCCCTCTCTCCTTCTCATCTCCCCTTTTCCTCTCCTAGTTTCTCTGGTTATATAAGGGGGAGGAGAGAAAAAGAAGAAAAATGAAAGGAAAAGGAAACAAGGCTCCCAAGTCCGACCCCACTCACTCGCCCTCTCTTCACCATGCTCCCAACCTGAGGTGAGAACGAGTTGTCCTACGAAAATAGTGAGCTTAAGGGAAACCTGAGCATATGCATAAGGTCGCGGGTGAATGCGCCCAACCACGGGTTCAACACTCCAAGAGCACACGACGAGAGCACACAACGAGCACCCTTCAGATCATCGCCTCGTGTGAGCTAGGTTACGAGCACTGAACTAGTAGCCGCACAACTACTTACAGCTCAAGTGGCTCGCACCAAAAGGGAAACGGCCACCCAAGAACTCCCTCAACTCTCCACAACTCTGAGACAATCCCCAGGGTCACTACGAGGGTCCACACAGTATCTCAGACTTAGGACACCAAGAAACAACATCTGAAACTCGATCGCGACGTCGAATTTGCAAAGACGTAATTTAAGCCCTGAGTTTTGAAGACTGAGCTATTTGTGCCACCAATTCGCACTAGATATTTTCGCCAGCAAGTTGTGCCTGCTAATCAAGCCTACAAATTGTACCTACTATTCACACTGGCAACTCGCACTTACTACACACGCTAGACCCTCAAATCTGGATTAATTAGCTGGTTAAAATCCCATCTAGGGTCTAGGTTGTTACATCCTAACCCCCTTAAAAGAATTTCTTTCTCGAAATTCGCATGATGAAAGGCCAAGAGGACCAAATTTGGATATCAATCAAATGACTCTAGACAACCAGCACAATGGTGTCATTGAGAGTCCAAGGACCAATAGGGAAATCTAAGCTCTACAAGACCATTCCCCTCTATCAAAGTCCAAAACGACACCAAAACACTGCTCTTCTTGAGCCAAACTCCACAAATCCTTGGTTGGGAGTTCCTTTCGGACACAAAATTCCCAACCACAACTCACAATAGTATCTCCCAGAGTCACAAAACATCCTGAGCATCTCCGGTAGACATGTCGAAATACGAAGGCGACTAGGTGCAACCAGTTCCCACCAGCATCTGCTGCGCTACTTTGATGCATAACTAGGTCAGAACCACTCCAAACTCCACACCACATGCTCATTAATACCTCTTGTCACCCCAGAAACCCCCACCAATCCAAGGCACTGAGAGAAATTTGACTATTGAAACACAGCAAAGCTCTTCACGTTGGAGTGAGCTAACAGACTAGCGAAACAAAGTTCTATTTTCCTCCTGGGACTGCTTCCTAGACCGACACTCCATTGGATCTAGAGCTCAACCTCTACTATGTCCAGCACAATCCTATGGGTTGGATAGCTCCTATGGTGATTCCCCAATTGATAAGAACCACAAATCACTATGTTGCCTTACTACAATAGGAACTTATCCCAACCTAGAAGAATATTAGTGGAACTCATCACGACTTACTGCTATGGCAGCATTGTAGGTCTAAACGTGAGACAATTGTTGTAACGCCCCCCAAATGAACCTTACGGGAACTACACTACTAACTAGGAAATTAACTGGACTAAAAAGAAAACTAGACAACTAACTTCCCAGAACCTGTGTACGGCTAGTGACTCTTGTTGGGGCAGGATTGCACTCCAACTGAGCACTTAAAAAAAACCATTACAAAACATGCATGAGTGACTTCTAAGTCACCTAGTACGTGTCCACTAAGAAAAATGGCGGAAAACTTCTCAAAACTGAACTCTAGAAAACAACTCTAAATTATACTCTGGGTTCTCAAAACCAGAATAAAACTCTTTCAAATTCTTTTTGGAAATTCTTGACAAAACATGTCTTTTGGGAAAGAAAACTTCCTTCAAAAATCTATCAAAAAATTTTCAAGCTTTTCTCAAAAACTTTCTCTTTCTATTAAAATCTCATGCTCTAATGCTTTTTTGGAACTAACTCTGGATTAAACTCTAGCCCAAAACACAATTCTTAAAATCGGGCAAAAACACAATTCTTTAGTTGGAACTAGTCCTAAAACACTGTTTTCATCTCAGCTAGAATCTAGCTAAAACTCAGAAGCCAAAAACTCAGCTTGATTCTAGTTTAAACTACTATACAAGCTCAAATTTGAAAATCTTTTCTAGTATCACCTTGATAAGGGATGACCTGGCCACAAGCAATCAGAGACGCACCAACCTCAACCTCCAACATTGCCACGGTGAAAGTCCTTGTGCAGACATACCACCATTTTGGCCAACGGGCCTACAAATTTTTCTCTTTTCTTCCTCATTGTACGGAGATCAGTTCTTCCAACGCCTCATTGGTGTTTCAGTACTCAGGTTATCTTACCCAACCCATCTAACATCAGTCTCTCTAAGGAACCCTGTCTCTTTCACCAGGATTTCCATCCTCAATATCCATGATTTCAGACAGTAACCGTTATCAATTTGGGTCATAAACTCTAAGGCCACTGTCTTACCACTATGTGGATCCTCATAGAAATCTCGCAAATCTATTTCTGAAATTATGCTTCTTTCTTTAAAATCTCTTTTCTAAATCTTTTCCATCACAAAAATCATGCTATGAATTAATTCTTTTTCTAAAAAAGCTTTTCTATAAATCTGGCTTAAATCTCGAGAAATTCTTGCTAAACAATCATTCCCAAAACATACATATAAGGCATTATTGCATTCTAGGAAAACTTAAAAAAACCTAGCTTTGGGGTCCGGATTCGGCAGACTGAAATCTTTTAATATGCCGACATGTCCCAAATATGAAAGTGGCTCACAGCCCTAGTTTGGCAGACCGAAATCTAACGGTTTGCTGAAATCCCCTGATTTGGTATACCATTCCAGGCGATTTCTGAAATCTGGTCTCTGCCCTATGTCAATTGTTGGCTGGAATTGGGTCTTGTTGAAGCTCTTCTAGCTGCACTAGAATATCCTAGGACTCATCTGCCAAAGACTTCCTCGGCATTGACACGTGGAAGACACTGTGTACACTAGACAGCTTAGGAGGTAGGTCCAACTTATACGCCACTTCACCAACCCTTCTTATAATCTGGTATGGTCTGATGTAACGAGCTCTTAGCTTGCCTCTTCTTCTAAACCTCACGACCCCTTTGTTTGGTGATACTTTCAGGAAAGCGAAGTCTCCCACCTTGAATTCCAAAGGCCTTCACCTCTGATCTACATAGCTCTTCTGTCTACTCTGTGCAGCTAACAATCTTTTCCTAATCAACTCCACTTTTTCCTCATACTACTGCACAATCTCTGGTCCCACTAGTCGTCGCTCGCCAACATCACTCCAACAAGTGGGTGTCCTGCATGATCTTCCATATAGTGCCTCGTACAAAGCCATCCCTATGCTGGAGTGATAACTATTATTATGGGCAAACTCTATCAACGATAGGTGATCCTCTCAACTGCCCCCAAAATCCAAGGTACAGGCCCGCAACACATCCTTCAGTGTCTGGATCGTCCTCTCTGTCTGACCATCAGTCTGAGGGTGGAAAGCAGTGCTAAAATTCAACACCGTCTCAACTGCCTCTTGTAGCGCTCTCTAGAATCTCGATGTGAATCAAGTGTCTCTGTTAGATATTATCAACACTGGGACCCCATGTAGCCGTACTATCTCGGCCACATACAATTCTACTAGCTACGGTAAGAGAAGACTCACTCTCATAGGTAAGATGTGAGCTGACTTGGTGAGCTAGTCGACGATCACCTACACTGTATCATTCTTTCTTCTAGTCTTGGGCAATCCAGTCACAAAATCCATCGACACATGCTTCCACTTCCAAACTGGAATATGTAGAGGCTGTAGAGTCCCTCCGGGTTTCTAATGCTCTATCCCTACCATTTAGCAAGTTGCACACTTTGTCACGTGTTCAGCAATCTCTTTTTCATCCTAGGCCACAAAAAATTCCTCTTCATACATCTTAGTGCTTCTTGGGTGGATCATGTATCTGGACTGGTGGGCCTCTTCAAGCAAGCTCTTCTTTATTTCTTCTACCTGAGGCATGTACAATTGTAAGTCGTATCTCAACCCATCGTCCACTCCAACTGAGAAATGAGATGACTCTCCCACCTCAACCGTTTGCCAAATGTCCCTTACAAAGGGATTTAGCTACTGAGCCACTACAATGGCTTCCACCATCCTCGTGCGAATAGACAAATTCGCCAACAAAACTCTAACAACTCCCTGAGACTGCCTTTGTGGTCTACACTCGACCAACCCCTTCATCAAGTCCCATTCCTTGATCATTACATTTACCATGGCATGGGTGTGCTTGTTTAGCGTGTCTGCGACCACATTTGCTTTACCCAGGTGACATGACAAATTGAAATCATAATCTTTGATATACTCGACCCATCTTCTTTGTCTCAAGTTCATATCTTTTTGTGTAAAGATATACTTCAAGCCTTTATGATTTGTAAAGACTTCAAACTGTTCGCCATACATGTAATGCCTCCAGTTCTTCAAGGCGAATACCACTGCTACCATCTCCAGGTCATGGGTGGGGTAATTTTTCTTGTGGTCCTTTAACTGTCAAGAGGCATAAGTTACTACCTTCCCATGCTGCATCAAGACATACCCAAAACTTGTTCCACAGGCATCACTTTATACTGTGAAACCATCGCTTCCAAAGGATAGGGTCAGAACTGAAGTTGTGACCAAGCGGTTCTTCAATTCATTGAAGCTCTCCTCACAATGCCAATCCCAAGAAAAAGGAGCCTCCTTTTAAGTTAATCTAGTCAACTAGGCAGCAAGCTTCAAAAAATCTTGGATGAATCTCCAATAATAACCTACCAGCTTGAGAAAACTTCTAAACTCTGTCACGGTCCTCAATCTGACTCAACTACTTATTGCTTCCACCTTGACTGGGTCTATTATGATGCTTTCTCTTGAGATAATATGTCCAAGGAAGGCTACCTCTTCCAGTTTGAACTCGTACTTGGAGAACTTGTCGTATAACTAGTGCTACCTTAATTCCAAAAAGCGACAACAAATTGATCCAAGTAGGACCTGAATACTCTATTCATTAGGTACATGAAAGCTGATGGTGCATTCGTCATCCCAAATGGCATGACCAGGAACTCATAATTGCCATATTGAGCTCGAAAAGCTATTTTATGCACATCTATCTCCCAGATCTTGAGTTGGTGGTATTCAGATCTTAGATCTATCTTGGAGAAAACTGATACTCCCTGTAGTTGATCAAATAAATCGTTGATCCTGAGTAGCTGATACTTGTTCTTAATGGTAATCTGATTCAGCATCTGATAGTCAATGCACAACTAGAGTGAATTGTCCTTCTTCTTAACAAGTAATACTAGTGCTCCCTAGGATGACACACTTGGACGAATGAATCCATTGTCCAAAAGCTCTTGTAGTTGGCTCCGAAGCTCTCTCAACTTAGCTGGTACCCTTCTATACTGGGCCTTCGAGATAGGGCCTGACCCTAGCATTAAGTCAATCACAAACTCTACTTCTCTATGTGGCGACATCTAGGGAGTTCCTCTGGAAAGACATTCGAGTACTCCCTGACGATTGGGATGTCATGTACACCAAACATTGGCGAGGAGGACACCGTCACGTTGGCCAGGTATCCTACACATCCTTTGGCAAGTAGTGGTATGCTTTAATTATCGAGATTATTTTCTTGGGCTCCACCAAAGGGGTATAGTGGCGTCGATCACGGCGTTGTCGCTTCGGCTGTGGATGCGCCATCGGTGGGCGCGTCCTAGCCGGGGGGTTGGGATAAACTAGTGTAGTTGTGGGGGTGATATGCGATGCATGCTGTGCCCTAGGTGTAGGTGTGGGTGCATAAACTATTTGGGGCTGTGCGGGCGGGCGGACATCTGCC
>JAMKQA010022917.1:0-19580 GCA_024699735.1 Posidonia australis
TAAGACCTTTAAATCAAGAATCAATAGTTGTTTAATTTAAATGAAAATTTCACTATGTATTTATGGATATCTAATAAGTATATCTATACGGTTATTTCTTTTTCCTTATGTCTTTATGAAAAATAAAAAGTTGTCAACATACTCCTTATATGTAGTCACCTACATAAAAAATGTCTCTTTTGCTAACAGAATATTATGTTTTTAATATTCAATATGGTTGATTTTGAGCATGAATTTGCCTTTTCTTGCAGTTCTTGGAGCCTCTTGAACTGTGTTACAGGTCTCTTTGCTCCTGTGGTGATGAATCAATTGCTGACGGAACCCTCCTCGATTTCTTGCGTCAAGTATCAACATTTGGCCTTTCACTTGTGAGACTTGATATCAGGCAGGAATCTGATAGGCATACAGATGTTCTTGATGCTATCACGGTTCATGTGGGACTTGGATCTTACCGCGATTGGCCAGAGGAAAAACGCCAGCAGTGGTTGTTGTCTGAACTTGTTGGGAAGCGTCCCTTAATCAGCAGCGACCTTCCCAAAACTGAAGAAATAGCCGACGTTTTAGATACATTCAAGGTCATATCTGAACTTCCTTCTGATAACTTCGGTGCCTACATCATATCAATGGCAACCTCCCCATCAGATGTTCTAGCTGTCCACCTCTTGCAACGTGAATCTCATGTAAAGAAGCCACTTAGAGTTGTCCCACTGTTTGAGAAGCTTGCAGATCTTGAGGCAGCACCAGCTGCTGTTGGACGTCTTTTCTCAATTGATTGGTACATGAACAGGATTAATGGAAAGCAGGAAGTCATGATTGGATACTCAGATTCTGGGAAGGATGCTGGTCGTCTTTCTGCAACCTGGCAATTATATAAAGCCCAAGAGGAGCTTATCAAAGTTGCAAAGCAATATGGGGTGAAACTGACGATGTTTCATGGACGAGGAGGGACTGTGGGAAGGGGAGGTGGTCCTACCCATCTTGCCATATTGTCTCAGCCCCCAGATACTATTCATGGTTCGCTTCGTGTGACTGTTCAGGGTGAAGTCATCGAGCAGTCCTTTGGGGAGGAGCATTTATGCTTTAAAACACTTCAGCGTTATACAGCTGCCACTCTTGAACATGGGATGCACCCACCAGTCTCTCCCAAGCCAGAATGGCGAGCACTGATGGATGAGATGGCTGTTGTTGCCACGGAGGAGTACCGGTCAATTGTCTTCAAGGAACCTCGTTTCGTTGAGTATTTCCGCCTTGTAAGTCACCTTCTTTATCCTTTCACCAAGACTACACAAACTACTATTTTCAGTGGTGGATAATGAACTTCCTGTGGTAATAAGGGTCTTGGTGATGCTTGTGTTTTTTGAAACTAAGAGAAAAAAAAAACAAAAACAGTCAATTTTATAATTTTATCTTTATTACAAGTTAAACTCTTCCTGAAATAGTATCTGTTTGATTCATAAATCAGTGCCACTCCAGTCTCTCCCAATGAGTATGTCAAACCTTCATTCTCCACTTCAACGATCCACAACCATGCCAGTCCAGTTTGTTTATGTAGTGTGACAGTCTTTCAGATATCACATTGCAAATTTATTTTTATGTGTTATTCTTTTGGTATATCCTGTACTACCACCTTATTACTTCAAGATTGTTCTGTTTGATTTGTCAAGAAATCTTTCTTATACTTTTTGAGTGTTTGGCAATTGATAAAATGCATGATGTACAGAATCTTAGCTTTTGCTGATTTCAGTTTCAAATTATTATGAACCTGTGGTTGACATTGGAGTAATGCTAGGAATTTTAGTTATTTTTTGCTGTCTTATGGTTTGAGAAAGTTTCTCATCATAATTTCTGAACTGTTTTCTTTGTCTTATTTCCTAATTTTGCAAGCATAGTTACTGTTAGTAAAACTGTGATAAATTTAACAATTCTATTTGTTTTATTTTTATTAGGCTACACCTGAGACAGAATATGGTCGAATGAACATTGGTAGCCGACCATCAAAGAGAAAGCCTAGTGGGGGGATTGAGTCGCTTCGTGCAATACCATGGATATTTGCGTGGACACAAACACGATTTCATCTCCCTGTTTGGCTTGGTTTTGGTGCTGCATTTCGACATGCAGTTAAGAAGGATATCAGGAATCTTCACATGCTACAGGAGATGTACAATGAGTGGCCGTTTTTTAGGGTAACAATTGACTTAGTTGAGATGGTTTTTGCTAAGGGAGACCCAGGTATTGCTGCTTTATATGACAAAATGTTGGTTTCTGAGGATCTATGGTCATTTGGAGAGCGTCTTAGGGAGAACTATGCGGAAACAAAGAGACTTCTCCTCCAGGTGAACTTTCACTTTGTTTTTCTACATAAAAGCATATTTAGCGGTTCATAGCTGCAATGATAAAATCTATCCAATCAGCATGAATCCAGCTTAAGAATCCATTTGTGACTCGAGGTTTCATGGATCTATTAATCAATTCCATAAATGTCAGGCTAGCTAATTTCATTTGAAAATTTATTGATCATTTCTGGTTTGATCGACATTAAATATGTATTCTGAATTGTTTATTTTGGCAAAATGCTTGTTTTTTCTTTTGGCGAAATACATGGTGAGTACTGAGAAATAAAATAGTATGGTTAGGAAAGTGACTTGATTACTTCCCCCGCCAATAAGATAACATAGAGAATTGATTATTTTGTTATTTATCTACTAATCTACCCTTTTCTGATTTCAGGTTGTTGGTCATAAGGATCTACTTGAAGGGGATCCCTACTTGCAACAGAGACTCCGGTTGCGTGATTCGCATATCACGACTCTCAACGTTTGCCAAGCGTGTACCTTGAAGAGAATCAGAGACCCTGATTTCCATGTAACCGAAAGGCCTCACTTGTCAAGAGAGATCACAAATAATACCAAACCGGCAGCCGAATTGGTGAAGCTGAACCCTATGAGTGAGTATGCCCCTGGGTTGGAGGACACTCTTATCCTGACAATGAAGGGCATTGCTGCGGGCATGCAGAATACTGGTTAGAGTACTTGCGAGAAGCAATGAAGGTGAGGCTTGTATCCTCTGCTAAGAAATGCAACACCTCAACAACCTTTAGTCCCAGTAGATATATAGTTGTTATATATGGATGAGCACTTTCTAGGCTGGATAACCTTCGTCCTTACGGTGGCAGTGGGAGCAAATCGATGTGTTTATCTGAAGTTACCTAGGTATAAGTTATAATAATAAGCGTTTCTATCGCATTTGTAATACCATTATGTATGACATTCAATCCATGTAGGCCCTATTATATAGTGATTTTGGATCTACTAGTTAATGGGTTACCAAAGGCGTGCAATGCATATTTAACTAGAAGAAGTAGAATTTGCTATGATACCATAGATGATCGAAGATGGGGATGGGAATACGTATTTGGATATAAAAAATGGACGTCTCAAATCTCAGAGTGGGCGGTGTGCTCGACAAACCCTACTCGGGTTAGCGGATGCATTGTACATTCGGACTTATCGGATCCGCATCCCCTGTCGTCTCCTTTTGCATTCTTGGAAATTTGGATGGCAACTGCGGCAATTGTTGGTAGTTCAAAAAGAGGGTGGTAAATTCGCCAAATCTGTTTCCTCGGGAATCATCCAAATCTGAAAATGGTTAATTACAAATTTGTTGCCTCTTAAGTTATCCGTCCGTAGCACTTGGAATCGTACCAAGATTGGATGCAAAAGTTACCTTGTCATTTTCTGTAGGCCTCCTGTTTCGAAATTAGGAGGATCTGAACGAGAATCTTTCCTTCTCGGTGTCTGCACGGCCGCCACATATATATATGTATATATATTACTCAGGCTTTCAATTGCATCAGTTATTGCCCAAATTCCAACCGAATTTTTCCCGTTTGGATGTTAACCACTCTTGCTGTTTAGGGGTTACAAAGTAGCTTCCAACGATGTAGCTTCGGTGGTAGATTGACGTTGATTAATTCTGTTTTAACTGCCATTTCAACGTATTATATGTCTGTATTGCACATGCTTAGGCAGATTCAGAAGGACATTGATAGGATTAGGAGCAACTTCCTATAGAAGTCTGATTCTACTGCTGATAAAGGAAGACATTTAGTTAAGTGAGGTTTACTTTGTAGACCTAAAAAATAAAATGATTGGGGGATCTTAAATTTCAGGAATTTTAATCTTGCACTCAAGTCTAAATTAGTCTGGCAATTACTTTCCTGGGATAGCCATGCAATGTGGAAGGAATTAGTGAAGGTCAGATATATGCAGCAATCTGGGTCTGGGGCTTTCCTAAACAATTCCTCTAACCATTGCTCCCCTTTATGGCTTTGTCTGAAAAATAGTTTTGATGTTGTTAATTGCTTCAGTACTTCCCACCTATGCAATGGGAAAGATATATTATTTTGGGAACAGAAATGGTGGGATGAAGAAAAAATTAAGTATTTACTCCCTCAACTATTCTCTATCTGCAGATGGAGAAAAGCCTCTGTTTACAAAATTTATAATATTTTTGAATCCGACATTAATAAGCTGATTGATTTTTCCAAAGCACAGTTTTATAAGTACAATGTTTTGCAATTTCAACTTGATTTGTTGGCACAAATTATCCAATCTGTTAATTTAGGGGTGGAGAGGGATGTCATATCCTAGACACCAACCTCTTCATCTATTTTTTCAGTTAAATCATGTTATAATATATTGAATGATGATGATCTCAGATTCAATCTTTTTGAGCAAGTTTGGCTGACTTGGGCCTCTCTCAAGGTTAAGCTATTCTCCTGGCTTGTTATTCACAACAAAAATCTTACCAAGGAAAATTTGACAAAAAGAGGGTGGACTGGATCATCTAGCTGTATTTTCTGCAATCGAAATACAGAAACTAATACCCATTTGTTTATGTTCTGCGAATTTGTTTCACAGATTTGGCAGTTTTTCTTATGCTCTCAGTTATATCCTGGATTTTATAATCTGTGTTACTTATATCAGCATAAACTCGCGTTTAAATTTCAACTAAATAACTGCAGCTGGTTTGTTTTGATTCAAGTTATTCTCTGGGTAACCTGGAAAGAAAGAAACAGCAGAATTTTTCGTGATACTTTTAAACCTTCTTATATCATTATTTCTGATATCATTGGACTAATAGGGTACTGCTTAGATTCTCTTCTACCAGGATTTGAGAAGGAAGATCTGAGGAACTCATTAACCTCTATGAAAACTGCTTGGGCTGAGAATCTCACAGCCTCTTCAGATGCTCCTCCTACCTCTACTGATTCCACCTTACACCCAGCAGCTGCTGCTGAAGATATGAGGCAGTAGCTTTAATTATTTTTAATAACATTCGAACTATATTACCAGCTTTGCTGGTTGGTCTGTAATATTGACATGAACATTGTCTTACTTTCTTTGTTTTGATGCACTATGGACTCCTGATTTCTTTGGAATTTTTCCTTGAGATTGATATCTAATACTACTTACCATTATCAAAAAAAAAAAAAAAAACGATGTAGCTTCGGTTTTGACTATTGATTGAGAGACGAACTATCTGATGACCATTGCAACTGAGTCCTCCGTTTCCTACAAAATCAAAATAATCGCTGGTATAAAACTTGCTCGGCAATTTAAAACGTTATTATAATGATATACTTACGTATGAAATGTATACTAATCAAGTTCCAAATCATAAGCGAGTCCAGCGACGTCGCCAGTTACCTACGTCTACATGGGGTCGGTCTAACAATCCCATTGAATATTAAAAAGTAACTAAAAAATACTAAATTTTTTTGGATAAAATCTGTGTACATATTCTAAGTTCCGGTGCATTAACGTCCGACCCAGATAGATTTTAGGCCTTTAGTCCCAATTGGCATCTGCGCTTGATTTCCTAGCACAACCACTGAGCGAGTAACTACTGATCATGAGAAAATTCAAATTGTCGCTTAGCATATTCTGATCTTTTGTTAGTTGTTACTCTCTTTAGTCTCTTTATGGGCAAGAAATGACATCTCCATGGACAAAAACTCGTGGTCGTTGATTGCGTTTAGAGGCTAGATTAATGCCACGTATCCATGGAGAAGTCAAACTCGTGGTCATTGATTCCGTGTAGAGGTTACGTTCCCCACGTAATTAGCCTGTTTAGAATGCGGTCTGCTCCTAGTTTTTTTTTTGGTTCCTTACTCTTATCAAAATTTTCTAGTATCCTACTATTTTAATCCCATGATCATTGACCTGGCCGAGTCTTTGAAGTTTCGGTAAATGATTTTGGATATTCTTGAACCCAACTTTTCCATTAGAGAACAAGCACAAGAGAACTTGGTAACGTAAAATTGCTCAAGTTGTTCTTTATAAAATTATTATTTATCTAGACTTGAATGCTTTAACTAATACGACATTACAGAAAAAAAACTCAATTCTGTTTAAATTGTATTCTTTCCTTAATTAAAATTAAAATCTGATTACTGTTATGATTGATTTAAGCAAACAAAATTACAAAAAAGAGAGTCAATTCTATTTAAATTTGAAATTTGAAATCTGAAATCTTCCATAAATTAAAATAAAATTTTCATTACTATCAATATGAAATCTCATTAATTTTCCTAATTTATAGTTATAAACTTGATTTCAAATCTCCATGTTTACAAAATTTCCTTTCTTAATTCTATTTAAATTTGAAAATTGAAATCTTCCCTAATTAAGATTTGATATTTACTGTAAGTGTGTAAAATTGTTTCCTAAAAATTGATTATTCTGTAATCTAGTCAATTGATTTCACATTTAGAAACTCATGAACCCAACTTTATATTTAAATAATGTGTAAAAAAGAAGAATTCATGAACATGAAACATGATTCTTCTTTTTCATGTGTGCTTGTTTTTGTTTTTTAGTAAACGGTAATTTTTATGCATGTTCCAGGATTCGAACCTGAGACCTGTGACGAGTTTAAAGTTCTTCCAACTACTGTGACAATGAGACATTGTCTTTTTCATGTGTGCTTATTACTTGTCAGGGAGTGGTCTTTTAAAATAAAATCTTTGCATTTCTTGCTCACGTTTTCCTTTTTAAAATAAAATCTTTTAAAATAAATACTGTAATTTATTAAAAGTTGGAGTATTTAGATGAAGGGGTTATGCTAACCGGATTATAATGGAAATTTTAACACAAGTAACCTATAGTATGGTAATCAAATCTATAAGGTTAAAATTTCAAAAAAAAAAAAAAAATCCTAATCAGATACAGCTGTATCATAGGATACAAGTCATACAAACACATCGGCCACTAAAATAATAAGAGAGAGCCTAATGAAAGTGTTAAAGTGACATCTCCGACCAATCCTATTCTATACCAAATTCTCTCTCTTTTGGGATATATTCCAGATGCGGTGGAGGTCCAAACGTGCTTGAAGAGTCTTCAATCTCAGGGAAAGAAAAAGATAATGTTGCTTCCTTTGTATTTATTAATAATAAACATGTGGAAAAGTGACAGGTGGTTGGGGGGTAAAGCTGAGGTGCCTTTGCATTGTTCCGGACAAGATTCCTGAATAAAGAACTCCCCTTGATGCTGACAACCCCTTTTGAGCTCCGGAATAAAATGTTTGACAAGTCACAAGTATTGGCTAATGTTTTGAGTACAATGCTCTGCGGATACGAGTAATAATTCATAAAAGGTTATATTCAGTGATGATGGTATTGACCAAGCTGCATAAAGTTCATGACTTTTAGGTTAAGTTCACGAGAATATAGATGATGGGTTTGATCTTCCTCTTTTTCTAATAAAAAAATTGTAAATGATGGTTGTGTCACTTGTGTGTGTGTGTGTGTGTGCGATCTTCTGTAAATCGTGCTGCTGCATCATAGATTAATTGATTATTGATTATTGTTTTTTAAGATGCAAGTGTCAACAACAAATATTTTAGACATACTTAGCATCAGTAAGCAAAACCACGGAGTGCATTTCATGGAATCACTTGACGGATCGTAGAGAAGTTTTCTAAACAAAACAAGCGCAAGCAGCTCTCACTCTTCTGGAGATCAATTAGAAATCAACTTTCTACCTTTTAATTCATGTTGTTCCTTTACCGTGGGAAATGGCAGACTCACTGCTTGTTGGTGAGGTAGATGGAATAACTGGTAGACCGCCGAGGATTAAGAATAACACCAAAATTAACCACGATCCGCATGATTTTTTGTCAAGCGATGGTGGTTTGAGATGGTAGCTCTTGAGAACTATTTGGAAAGTCGAGATTCCAGTAAAATTCAAAAGCTTTTTACTTACTAGTGGTTCATGGCATCGTAGTCACCAAGATGAATGAGTCTCGCTGGAAGAGGATGGCTAGGGAGACTTCTTGGTGTTGAGGACAACCAAGGAAGGGAATCGGTCACCTCTATCAACCTCAAAACAATGAAGCAAGTGTTGGGACCTTGCAGTCAGTCTTTGTCCCTTCCAAGACAGCAACTATGGGCAACAATCTGATGGCCATCGACTCCATCTTGGTAGCGATGCCAACAGCAAAACTAAATCTACCTTACATTCTCCTCAGACAAATCACCCAAAACTACTCCATTACATGCAACACCTGAAATTGTAGTTTGCAATTAATTTATGAGTTGAAATTGACAATATAAATTGGTATAAGGCCTCATGATCCATTTTAGAAGCTCTTACAAAAAGTTCCGAGAATTTCTTTGAGAAAAAAAACTACAAGTGGTTATCTTGATAGACTATACGGAACTTACCTGATGTCATCATATTATTGATCTAGATAGGGAAGTGTTCCTTTGATGTGTATCTCCACAGCAATCACCTATGCTATTAAAGGAGAAAGTTTTCTTAACACAAGAGGATTGGAAGAGTTGGTTTGTGTTTGTGTGCTGAAACCCTAGAAGAATGGTACTTATGTAGTACACTCCATAGATGTGTTATAATATTATTCATATATCACTTAATTTAATGTGTCTTATAATTGGACTAGTCCACTAATCAAGTTGGTTAAGTCACATAAGTTAGACATTTGGACTTAGGTCCAACAGCCTCCTACTTGACTTATCTAACTCATTTTATGCTAGACAAAATCTTATGTGGAGCAACCACTTTTCGATAGTACATTGTCAAAATGTATGTTCCTTCTATGTACTAAGATATCTAAGATTCAAGCTATAATCGAACACTTTATGTGGTAATCAATACTTTATGAATAAACTAGCAAATGTCATGACAATAAAATTAAAGTTTATTCTCCTTTATTTATCCAATGATAAAGTAATAGTTTAATAAACAAAATAAGAACTATTCAACAGATATCATTAAGACAAGTGTGATATTACATAATACATCAGTGTCTAAATCATCAAAGCAAAACCTCAAAAGAACTGACTAAACCCATCTCAAGCACATGTTTACTGTAGGTATCAGAGGAAGTGCCTTTGTAAGAGGGTCAACTAGCATTGAATCAGCTTTAACATATTCAATAGACACCAAATGATCTCTAATTCTCTCCTTTACAATCAAGAACTTGACCTCCATATGCTTGTATGCACTAGAGTTCTTGTTATTGTTGAAAAATTTAACTGTCGCCTCATTATCACAATATATTCTTATAGGTTTCATTATAGAGCCCATGACTCTTAAATATGGGATAAAGTTACGTATCCAAATAGTTTGCGACGATACCATATAGCAAGCTACTTATTCAGCCTTCATGGTGAAAGCAGCAACTATCTTCTGTTTGGTAGTAGACCATGAGACATTCCTGTAGATAAGAAAATATATCTTGAAATGAATTTCCTTGTAGCAACACTCCCAGCAAAATCTGAGACAGAGAATCCTATGACCTCTAATTGATTTGATCATCTGTATGTGAGTATGAGATCTTTAGTTCCTTGTAGATCTCTCAAAACATTTTTTGCAGCTTGCCAATGTGTAAGTCCTAGATCACTTTGATATCTTTCCAGATATCCAGTGACAAAAGCTAGGTCTGGTTGAGTACATGTTTGTGTATAATTGAGACACCTAACTACTACAGCATATGGTTTATCCTTCATTACAAGTCTTTCTGAATCGGATTAAGGTCCTTACAATTTTCTTAATTTATCATCATTTTCAATCGGTGCCTTACTATGAGCACAATTTTCCATTGAAAATCTCTTTAACACACTTGATATGTAAGACTTTTGAGACAACCCGAGCATATCTAGAGACCTATTGTAGTGAATTTCTATTCTAATAACATAATGGACTTCACTAATGTTATTCATAATAAATTGTTAGATAAAAAATCTTTAGTCTCCATTAATAAACTAAAACTTGTACTTGCAAGTAGAATATCATCAACTACATACAGAACAAGCAATATCCACTCACTCCCGCTTTCTTTCAGGTATATACATTGATCAACAATGTTTTCCTTAAACCCATGGGACATGATAACTTCATTAAATTTGAAGTACCATTGTCTAAAAGCTTGCTTGAGTTCATATATAGATTTCTTTAGCTTGTAAACCATGTGTTCTTTTCCTTTAACCTCAAAATCTTGAGGTTGTTGTATGTACACTTCTTCTCTTAATTCATCGTTCGGGAAAGCTGTTTTCACATCTATCTGATGTAGTTCTAAATCAAAATGAGCTACTAAGACAATGACTATTCTTAATGAATCCTTTGAGGAAATTAGAGAATAAGTCTCATAATAGTCAATACCCTCCCTTTGTGTGAAGTCCTTTGCCACTAGTTTAGCTTTATATCGTTCAATTAATCCTTTAGAATCAATTAATCCCTTTGAATTCCTTTTGGTCTTATAGACCCATTTATAACGAACTGGTTTATTTTCCAAAGGCAATTAAACGAGTTTCTAGACTTGATTGCAATCCGAAGAGATAAGTTCTTCTTTCATGGCTTGCAACCAACTGTCAGTGTTAACACAATTAATGGTTTATGAAAATGTTACCTGATCGTCGATCCCTTGTCCTATGTCCTCACTAGATAAATATACCACATAATCTGAAGGAATAGCTGATTTCTTTTGTCTGTTGGATCTTCTTAAATTAGCCTCTTGATCATCATGTAAAACCTAAACATGTGGCTTAATAATTGGCTTTTCAACTAGTTGTTCATGTGATTGTTTTTGAGCCGATGTAATTACCTCTGAAATATTATTCATCGAAACAATAAGTGGTAAATATGCCTCTAACTCTTGAGTAGGATAGACATTATTGTTCTCAAAAACCTGATTGAGAACAATAACATCTTTTTGAGATTCTTCAAAAGTATAATATCTAAGAATACTCCTACTAACACAACTATTCTCTAAGAAGACAGTTCTATTAATTTCAACTATTCTTGTGGCATGTGTTGGATAGTAAAATCTGTAGCCTCTCGGCTATCTGGGTAACCAATGAAGTATCCACTAATATATTGTCCTCGAATCTAGAGATTTCTCATGTGGATTGTAAATTTTAGCTTTAGTTAGGCATCTCCACATATGCATGTAACCTAAACAAGGTTCTTGTTGGTCCATAACTCATAAGGAGTTTTCTCTATGCATTTAGTAGGAACCCTATTTAGAATATACACTGCTGTCTTTAAAACTTCATTCCACATTGAGATTGGTAAAGTTGAGTAACTCATCATAGCCCTAACTATTTCTTTAAGTATTCTGTTTCGTTTTTTAGCAATCCCATTTATGTTGGGTTTTGCCTGACATTGTGTATTGAAGTACTATGCCATTATCCTTAAGAAACTACGCAAATGGTCCTAGCATTTGTCTCATCTCGATGTGTTTACCATAGTAATCACTATCTCTATCTGATCTGACTACCTTAATAGGTTTTCTTGATTACTTCTCTACCTCTAATTTGAAATCCTTAAAAGCCTGAGGGGCTTCAGATTTTTTATGAATGAGGTAAAGATACATATATCTAGAATAGTTATCAATAAAAATAACAAAAAATTTCTTACTTGTAAAACGTAGGCTAAAGGGTCCACAAGCATCTGTATGAATCAAATCTGACGTAGCTTGACACTTTGTAGCATATTTCTTGTATGTGTTGGTTGTTTTGGATTTTATATAATCTACACAAGTTTTAAAAATAGTGAAATCTAGTGATCCTAAAAGACCATCTTTCCATCTTCTTTTGGGATATATGTTTCAATCTTCTATGCTACAAAATAATTGATATGTCACTTACCTTACTCCTCTTATTAGTACATACTAGAGATACTGCAGATTCAGAATTAAAGGAGATATTTAATTTAAATAATTCATCAATAATAGCTGTAGCAATAGGAATAATTTCCTTTATTAAAGACATTCCAGAAAGCATTAAATAAAGTACTATAATTGTTTTTAACTAACTTTATTACAGATATTAAGTTTCTCTGAAAAGATGGAATATAAAAATAGTTTCTTAAAATCAGCAGTTCTACGAATCCTAAGGTGATTCTGTAGTCTCCCACTGACTTTACGTGCGATCACATCTAGTTTTCCGAAATAACGAATCTTTCGCACTCAGTTAAAGGCCGCTCTATCAGAAATCCCTGCAAAGTGGTAGAAATGTACATAGTGGCATCCGAGTCAATCCACTAACTAGTACTAAGAGCAGAAGTTAAATTTGATTCTTGGCTTGCAATAGATATAATATTACCTGAATTCTTCTTTTCAATTCATTTCTTGTATTTCACGCAATCATTCTTTTAATGCCTAGGTTTCTTGCAAAAATAGCACCTATCCTTATTGATGGGCTTGTTGGTCACACTAATTTTGTGCTTATTTTAGAATTTTTTTAGATATTCTTTCCTTTGGATGCGTGGCTTCCTGATCCATGACTAGCCAAATTCACAATATTCATCTTGTTGATCAAAGGATAAATAACTTGCCTTTCCTCTTCTTGAACATACTTGGTCATAAGTTCATTTATTGACTATTCATCTTAATGTGGGTTGTAAGAGACCTTAAAGAGGTTATATTCAGGTAGTAGTGTCTATAAGATGAAGTGGACTAAAAAGGAGTCTGAAATGGTAATCTTTAGGTCATTCAATTTTCCTGCTATATTTCGCATCACCATAATATATTCTCTTATGTTTTCTTTTTTGGTATAACGCATGGAAGTGAATATCTAAATCAAGACACCTGCCTTAGTTTTATCAAATCCAACAAATTGTTGTTCTATCATTTCCAAATAAGCCGTCGCTAGAGTATTGGAAGTCAAAGAACCTCGAATATCTCTAGGCATATGCTGTAACATAAATAATAGAAACAATCTATTGGATCTTTCTCATTTTTCATATTAGACTTTTGCATCTGCATTGCTTTCTTCTGTGGGTTTTATAGGAGCAAAATCTACTCGAAAGCAAAGGTCCAAATCTATTAGGCGCAATTGAAACAATAAAGATTCCTTCTATTCATGGAAATTTACGCTATTCAACAAAGGTACTCTAATCATACTTTTATCAACATAAAAAGCTGCAAAAATTATTCACATTAAAACTTTATATTTAACAATAGCATCATCATAACTCTATGTTGGCAGATGAAATGACATGCTATAAATTAAATAAATATGAAATTAATTCTTCATGTATAAATGTCTTTGTAACATAGTATCATTGGATACTAAAATGTTCCATATTAATTATACAAATAGAATTATTTCACCTATTTAGATATAAGCATAACAAATTTACGTTGGTGAAAACTTATTAATCTCATTTATCTAAATGCAAGTTCAAACAGCATCCTTATTAGATTTAAATCTAGACTTTATGTAATTAGTACAATCAATTTTTCTTACTTGGTGTCATGTAGGTGAGATTCCAAGTCGTTTAAATTAAAACTAAAAATTACTTGACATTCATGAAACCTTAAAGTTGACAGACTATATGTAAAACCTCTTTAAGTATGCTAAAATAACTTTATAACATGTTAAAATAATTAAAGTATGTTCTTCGATAGTATGGATATAAAACTGTAACAGATAGGTTCAATTTGTCCTTAGATGTAATATGTAAAAAATAATTATCTATTTATCCAAAATACATAAAAGCCACATGGATAAAATATTCAGATAATTAAACCCAAAAATTCAGTCTAAATCACCCTTAAACATGCTTTCTTAAAACATTTAATCATTAAAGCATGAAACATAGATTGAAATGCAATTAAAACAAACTGCAATAGTTTATTCTAACATAAACTATTTTTTGATCATGTAAAAATACATTCCGGAACAAATATTTAAACTTCAGGGACCAAACATAAATTTCAGAAGCTTATAGAGATTTTCATAATAACAAATAACTTGAGTAATATAATAAGAAAACTCAAGACTTAAAAGAAATAATAGGTTTCGATGAGATTTTCGTTAAATCAAGGGACTTAATAGAGTTTTTTAGTTAAATTAAAAATCCAAATGTAAGAAAACATAATTGCAGGGACTAATACACAATTATTACAAAATCAAATACATGAGTAGATTGGATAAATAGATCTACCCTAGATCTGTTTACCATAAAACAAAAAAAAACACCCTAATCAGGCTTCAAAATCAGGAAGGAAAAGGATAGCGGTGGCACGACGACCTCCCAAGTACTTGACCGTCGGTTGGGCGCCTAAGAGGAGCCCAGAGGTGGCCGTCGTGGCCATTTCCAACCATGGTGAGCCAGATCAGGCCATCGACAGTCATGAAAAAAAACTTGAAAAAATTGTTTCAGCCACCAGAAACACCTTAGATGGCCAGAAAAGGCTGATTCTGTCCCATGTGTGGCTTAAAAATCTGTCCTAGTTGCGGGAACGTATTGGAATGACCGGAATACAACCTCCACACAACTCAAAAGGGTAGATACTATATTTTATATCTTTTTCTCGTGATTTCATCATTGTACATGAAACTGGATGCAAACAAAACAAAGTTATATGATGAAATCCTCCCCGAAGTTTAGAAACAACGACAAAAAAAAATGGTTCTGATACTATTTGATAGACTATATGGGACTTATCTAATGTTATCATGTCGTTGATCTAGATGCGGAAGCATTTCTATGATGTGTATCCTCACAGCAATCATCTTTGTTCCTATGGAGGAAGTTTTCTTAAGACAAGAGAATTGAAAGAGTTGGTTTGTGATTGTGTGTTGAAATTCTAAATAGATGTCTCTTATATAGTACACTCCATAGCTGTGCTATAATATTCCTCATATACCATTTAATTTAATGTGTCTTACAATTAGATTAGTCCACTAATCAAGTTAATTAAGTCACATAAGTTGTATATTTAGACGTAAGTCCAACATATCTAACTTATAGATTATGCAGTAAAACCATTAGTCTCATTATCTGCACAATCATAATTGTTACGATCTATTTCAAGTTAGAGGAAGGTTTGTTTTTGAAAAGGTAGATAAATTGAAGTATTAGTCTTTAACACCGTTGCCGCTGAGGATATGAATCTTCATGGAAGTAATTATATTATAACACTCTGATCGGCTCTTTTATCGAATTGTTTTCCACGTCTGAGTAATGTATTGGTCAAGTAGAACTCTAGATGCAGGTGTACACATTTATGACTTATAGCGTGTGTAGTGATTATCTGTGTCAAAAAAATTGTGTAGTGATTATAACAGCGTCCGTGTGTATCCATAAAGGAAGGACAATCCGGGGGCGATAGAGAAAGAAAGGAAGGTATGAATAGAAAAGAGGACAGAAAAGAAAAGAGATGCAGAGGAAAGAAAGATGTAGATGGGTAGAGGTACCAGTCCCACTCAGTCCTGAAATTGAATGAAAGCTGAGGAGAAGAAAAGCAAGAAAGAAATAAAGAGAGGAAAAGCTGAAAGTTATATTTTTTTTGAAAAGCTGAAAGTAATAAAGAGATTTGAGAAAAGAACATCCTCTCGGTTATGCTGTAAACCTTTTCCCACTGGCTGCAACACACTTTCACCCAATCACCTGCTTCCTTCCCTTACTTTTCTTCGTCTTTTCCATATCTGAGGGTGGTCCCCTCTTCTGCCCCCACCACCCCCACTTTATATCCCCTCTCTTACTTTAGTCCAACTCTCTTCAAGTTTCCAAACACCAAACCCCTCTCTCTCCTACTTCTCTCCCTCCCCATCTCTCCCCAAACACACACACACACTCTCTTCTGCAACAATGGCTGATTCACCAGTGGAGGGGGCTGCAGCAACAGGAGGAGGATGCCAACCAGCCACGCCATGCTTTAAGCTCTTTGGAACAAGAATAGTAACAGAAACCACCACTACCATCAACAACCCGACAAAGGAAAACGAACGCACGTCGGAATCCGGCACCTCCTCGCCGGAGAAACCCACCACACCCACATCTGCAGCGGCCACAGCAACAGCAGCAGCAGCAGCAGCAACAGCAACAGGGCTGGCGTGTCCACGATGCAAGAGCAGAGAGACCAAGTTCTGCTACTTCAACAACTACAACGTCAACCAACCCCGCCACTTCTGCCGGGGTTGCCACCGCTACTGGACTGCCGGTGGTGCTTTGAGGAACGTCCCCGTTGGAGCTGGGCGGAGGAAGGCGGCCAGACCTCCGTCTCATGCTGAGGGTGGGGGTGTTTTTGGGTTCTCCACGGGATTGGATGGGGTTGTGGTTCAGCAGTGGTTGATGAGTCATGATGGCTTTCCGGCCAAACGGCCGAACATCAGTAGCTTCCATGACCGGATCCGTTGATCATGCCAATCTTTTCTAGATTGAAGTCTTCTTCTTCTTCTGGTTACAACTTCTGTTTCTTTCATTTGTACAGTATGATCTTGTTCTGTTGGCTAATGGTATGCTCTGGTGTTTTGATTAGTCTGGAAATCTGCCTTCTTCGTTGTCTTGAAAATTATTTATGTGATTGGTTTTACACTTTTATGAAATAGATTTGATTAGAAACCATTATTTTTGTAATAGAATTAGAGAGGACTGAAGGCAGAAAATCCCCAAGAAGATGTTAGATATTTTTTTTCCTTTCTTAGGATAGTTGCTATGTTCTTTCCTGAATAGTTGCTATGTTATAGCCTATTAGCTTGCCTGCGATAATTCTGCATCCATCTCCCAGACTATCATAAATTTCTATCGTGGTTTTCCTACTTTTGTTAATTTGTAAGACCCATATAATAATTATAACAAACAAGATCCTCACAAACTAATGTAAGATTGATGGATGAGTGTTTACGGCTCCATAGCTCCTAAAACTTAAAAACTGCATCGTGTTTAGTTCTCTTCCAGAGATGTGCTTAAGCTTGTGTTTTGTGTGTTGCACATGACCTTTATATCAGAATTGTTGTTGCTCTAGCTTGTGATTTTTCACCATACCGGTATATCATGTATGGTCTGGATGACACCGAACTTTTGGAGTATTAGTTGTTAAATCTTATCTATGTTAGAAACGAAACATCTATTATTCTGCTGTATAATTGGCCATTGGAGACTGGATCAAGCTTAATAGATATTGCTCTGCTTTGCAAAAAATAGTTTAGCAGATGTTAGAAAAGTCCTTTATAATTGGCCACTGTAGCTTGGATCCAAGTGTGTTAAGTGTTAGAAAAGTCTTACGGATCTGACCAATCTGCCCAGTGGACAGGAGCTGCAAGTGAACAGAAAGAATCTTGACAGACACAGTACTTGACAATAAATTTCCACTAATGGAAGCTTTCCATGTTACCCTATAAAAGTTCAGTTCACTGAAACTCTTCAGTTCTTAGGCGGAAGGATTGAATATTCCTCGATGTTTATTAAATGAATTCCTCAGAAAAGGCCAAAATGCAGCAATCCGATATAATGTTATTTACGAACACATCCTGATGACAAAGGAAAGTATTATTTAAATTCAACCTATTGAGCAGATTGACAGTAAATAATGGGTATAAATATTTTTTCCCCTTAAACAAGGAAAAAAATAATATTCATGCATCTTTTGAATCTCATTTACAGTCACTGTTGACAAATAAATGTGGAACATCTGAATTGTTTTTTTTTTTTTTGGTAAACGGTAAGCTGAACATTTGAATTGTTAATGCGACCTCTATGTATATTTCATACCATCAAGCAGGGCAACTTGGGGGCATTTAGATTGAGCAGTTTGCAGATAATGCCATCATCGGTCATTTTCTACCATTCAGGGCTGTCAAGTGTTGACAAATGACAGCTATAATTTTCTTTTGCATTAATATGCTTTAAATTAAGAACCCACACCAACAGCATAGTTGCTGGTCAAGTTCATACCTACACAAGATAATTAACAAACAACAGTGTGCCTCTATTCATATGCATCGCTAAAATCATGTATCGATAAGCATTCTGGCGCGTTCCATGGTTGATCCATGGCCCTGCAGGATGTACTTGACCGTATTAAAAAAAAAAAGTAGTAGTGCATCTGTATGTCTCTTTAAATATCCACAGTCTGGTGGTTGAGTCTTCTACATACTTATTTTTACCACTTGCTATTGGAGGCCAAAAGACTTGGATCTTGTTTTAATCTAATCATGCACATGCTCGTATGAAGTGCATATAGCTTTTTCTGGTAGAAGGGGCATACACATTACTCCGCTAGAGAAGTTATACATTGATGTCAACTTGGAGGGAGCAAGTTCTCTATGTATTCATTTACATGAATAATCGCAGATACTATGGTGTGTTCAGTTAACCAGAGTAGTCTTCACTATTCAGTGCTGTATTGGGAATTGGGATTATAAGTATTGGATGAAAAATCTGAAATACAAGTAAACATGTTACTGGATTGCTATATTTTGTATGGAAAGTGGACTGGAACTTGGCGATGTTATCAATTTGTACCAAAAAAATGAGTCAAAAAAATCCTAGACGGCGAAACCCTTCTCGCTCCCACCCCTGTGAGCTCCTCCAGTAGGCGACGTGTTTCAACTGGAATGCTTTCAAAGTCCGTCTTCTCGAGGGGGATGAGTCCCTGGCCTTTGCTCCAGGATTGGTTCACCGACGCTTGAGGAAGCTCTGGTCCTCGTCGACGGCCTACTCCCCGCAGGTATGTGGATATGGGAAGAAGTTAACTTCCCCTCTTGTAGATCCTGTTTTCTTGTCTGTCCTTTCGGCAGACCTTCCTTTGGAATGGTTAATCGGCGATCGATCTTTGGGTCCTTGGGGATCTCTGCTCCTTTTGGGACATTTTTTGGCTCTCTAGATCAGATCTGGCTCTTTGTTATCTTCAGGGTTTCTTCTGTTTTCATCCTCCCCTGAGATACGATTTGATTTGATCGTGGATTTTTTCTTCTGGCCTATGGAGATATCTTTTAGTTGGCTTGACATTCTTACATATTGCTATCTGCGTGTTGATCTCTTTAAAAGTGATAATTGTTTCTCAGTGTTTTATTACTCTAATTCAAGTTGTGCTTGTGATTATTCATGCTTGGAAGGAGATCTGGCTTGTAGAGCCATATCCTCCAGTGGCTCAGATATTAATAGGCATATGGATTCTTGTTTGTCGATAGATGAGGCTTTTTTCTCCCTCTCTGATCCTTTGCCTAGTGTTTCATTGTCTGTACCTCTAGTGCCTCCCCTGTCGGTCGGCGATTGTTGGAATGTCGGTCAATCCGCCTGCTTGGGGGGGGGGGGGGGGGGGGG
>JAMKQA010022918.1:0-12606 GCA_024699735.1 Posidonia australis
TAAAAACCCTAATTAAGTAAAATCCAATTAAACCCACTTAAAGACATTTAAAACCAACTTAAAATCCAATAAAACTCTAATTAATCAAATAAAAACCCTAATTAAGTAAAATGAAATTAAATCCACTTAAATCCATTTAAAACCCACTTAAAATCTAAAATTAAAATCCTAAAAAACCCTAAAAATCCCAAAATAAAATCAAAACAAAAATCCTAAAACCTTAAGCCCATTAAGCCCAACACTATTCAATTCAAAAATTCAATTCAAAACTTTAGAAAAGTCAAAAATAATTCCGGCAACTCTATTTTTCCAGCGAGCAATCCCGAGGAATCCAGAGCAGATCTCAGCCTCCGTGATCTTTGGCCAACCTCCTCCAGCTCACACCCGATCCAACGGCGTTCATTCGCTGAAGGGAGGAGGGTCAAGGGCGGAGAAAAGCCTCGCCGTAGTATAAAGGGTCTTGTCGTCGACGACGAAGGGGAGCTTTTCAGAAAATTTTCAGACCTTCTTCAAACCTTCAAGCCTCCCTTCAAGCAAGCCTCGAGCCCAGCCAAAGCATCCAATCCGGTTTTCCCCTAGCCACTAGCCGTCAGACAGCCACCAGAGCCTCACCGGAGGAGCACGTTGTCGTCGACCGATCACCAGAGATTGTGGGAAACTACTCAGGTAACTCCCCTTCCCATCAACTTCAATCCAGAGTGTACCCCCTAGGTCCCTTAGGCTTCTGGGGCGTGCCACGGCGGAGCCAGGCTCCCCGCACGCCGTCGCCTCCCCTTCCAGTGGTGGGTTCACCACCACCGGTGACCTACGGGAAAGGCCCTCAGGGGTGCCTTCCATCCTCTCCTCCTCTATTCTCCTCCTCCTCCTCTGGTGTGCCCCGACTTCGGAGAAAGCCAACCAGACTATCGGAACGCCACCACCGTCGCAGCTTCCCTGTCACCGTCGACCGACGTCGACGAAGTGTCGTGACCCCCCAAGCACCGTCGTAGCCCTCGTGCACTCCCTCGACGATCCTAAAGCTTCCACGAACCCCAGAAGATCCTTGCCACGTCGCCTGGACTGCTGCCATGCTCCGACGACCCAACACCGCTGTCGCCGTCGACAGGGGAATGGGGAGGATGACTCCCTCGCTCATGAAGCCGCCTATTGCCTTCGGAATGTTCGCTGAGTCTCCTTAGAGCTTCCCTGAGCTTCATCATGCCAAGCAACCACCTCCAGATGCGCCGCAGTAGCAGCCCGCCGTCGCCGAAGAAGACGTCGACGAGGGAAGGTTGATAGGACGCTCCGACCATTGCAAGCTCGATCCCCACCGTTGGAGCCTCCGCACATCTCCTCCTCATGCTTTACCCCACCTCTGATCTCTGATCAGGCATCCGGAGAGGCTCAGATGAGTCTCCCAAGCCGTTGCCGCTGGCGATCTTCGAATCGCCGGTGGTGATAGTTAAGTCTTTTTTTAATTTTCATTTTAACTTCCTTTAATTTATTTAATTGTTACACTTCAGTCCTTTTTATTACATAAGGTTCCAAACATTTGCATTTAGTCCCTGTAGTTTTAAAATACATTTACTTCCTTTATTTTCTCGTTGAGTTTTGCATGTGACCCCTTGAAAGTTTATTTTTTTAATTCATAACACATTCATACAAGTTTTTATCACTTCTAGGTCCCTGGAACACGATTTCTTTACATTTAGGTCCAGAACATTTGCATATAACCCTTGATGCTTTTTAAAATAAGTTTTCTCTGTGAAGTTTGCATTCTGAACCCCGAAGATTCTAAAAATCACACTGTCCTTTATCAAAGTTGAATTTTCTTTACAGTTTGGTCCTGAAAATTTGCATTTAACCCCTAGAACTTTAAAAACTGAGCTTTCTTTGTGAATTTTTGCGTTTTAGACCTCGAGAAACTTCATAATTGCTCTAACCAACATAAAAGCCTCATTTTGTCACAATCAGACCCTAAAATTTTGCAGAAAAGTCCCTGGATTGACATCAAATCAATTCTGAGCATAAAATTTACATTTTAACCCTTAGATTAATTCCAAATCCATCATTTAGGGTTTTAAATGTTTTCTTTCATATTTTTGGGACATATTTCACTCATTTCACCTCATATTCTGCATTTAATCATTGATTCCTTTAAAAAGCATGTTTTCACTGAGATTTGATCCTTAGCTTTACATCTTGGCCGTATTTGCACTCATGCGTGAATTTTGCACTTTAGACCCTGAATTTTCAGGAAATTATCCAAGTGCAAATTTTACATCCCTGTGCCACATTGACATTGGACCCATCATTTGCATGTTAGGATAGATGTCATGAGCATATTGTCATCTAGTTTCTCAGTCTTTTCTGTGAATTTTGCATTTTGGCCCCTATGTTTTTCCCTTATTGCGCTTACATCTTTTTATTGATTTTCTCTTCGTTGCTCTTGCAAATAACATCTTCTAGACATTTGGCACACATTTTGACACAACTTAGGCCATGCATCACTTTCACGTAGGCATTTATCTGTACATTTCATATCCTTTTTCCCTCACATGTGCATTTAGCGAGCCAGCATCTCAGCCTTTCCTTCGTGGATTTCTTTCTTCACTTTGTCTTCAGAATTTCTTATCCAATATCCGATTTGATATGTTTTAATCCTACATTTCAGATTTTTGATTTGATTTGGATTTCATCGCCCGAGGGCGTACATTAACAGGCCTGAGGGCCAACATTGTCCCCACTACAAATTATTTTCCCCTTTTTGATTTTCATGACTTTCTCCATGATTCTGATTCACTTTGTCTTTAGAGTTTCTTATCTGATATCCGATTTGATTGGCTTTAATCCTACATTTCAGATTTTTGATTTGATTTGCGTTTCATCGCCCAAGGGCGTACATTAACAGGCCTGAAGGCCGACATTTGTCCCTACCACGGATTATTTTTCCCCTTTTTGATTTTCACGACTTTTTCATGATTCCGAGGACTCGGGTTGACTTGGCTTGTCATCTTTTTGATATCATTATGTTTTTCAGAAGCGTTCTTTAACAAAACCTAGTCATTTCATGTGATTTTTTGCGATTTTGTCAATTCATGTGGGTTTCTTCGTAGTTTTTGCACATCATCTTACACATCAATCCAATCTTGTCATGGCATACATATTAGCATGATTAGAGCATGATCCAGGTTTAGCAAACATCCATCTAGCCTTTAGCAAGCAATCTAGACTAGAAAGATCGAGTTTATCAAGCGTACAAGGGTGCCTAACACCTTCCTCATGTGTAATAAAAATCCTTACCCATCCTCTAGTTAGCAGACATCCAACCTTCACATCTGCACCTCATGCATCCAATCTTTTTTGTGGTTTTTCTCGTCTTTCCCTTAAAAGACTAGGTGGTGACTCCTCTTTTCTTTTTCTTTTATCTTTCCTTGCACCTTTGCCATCTTGGCATGGCTGTGATCTCCTTCCCTCTAGCGCGATTCCGCACTGAGACCTCCTCGGATCAGCATGGTCACAGCTGCATCAGCCAATCCATTCCCAGGATAATGTCATAATCTTGCATATCCATCAAAATCAAACTGGCTTGAAAATTCCTGTCTCCCAGCTGAACATCAATTGGTCTCAGATACCTCCACACTAGATTGTGCTCTCCCAATGGAGTGACCACATCCAAGTGGAATGTCAACCTAGCTGACCTGGTCCCAACCTCAACAGTAAATGACTCAGAAACGAAAGAAAATGAACTCCCAGAGTCAAATAGGACTTGGGCCATCCAGTCAACCATAAGAAAAGATCCTAACATTAACACATCATAACCATAATCATAATCATAACAAAAGATTGTGTCAATTACATACAGGATCTATTATTACAAGACAAGATTAAACTCATACAGCCATATTAATTCTCACCTTCCACAACATCTTCTAATGGACCAGTATCTAGGGCAATAATGGAGAACACTCTCCCCTTGGTAGGCTGACAAGACGCATCTCCCACTGGCTTCAACGGATTGAGACAGTCCTTCTAATAGTGTTCAGACTTCCCACAGTCGAAGCACACTACACTATCTAAACTTCTTTGCCTGTGCCAATACTGTGCCGCTATGTGCCCCTTCTTACCACAGACGTGGCAAGGTCCTGCCTTTAGGCCACTGCTAGTTCCCACATGGCTAAAACCAACACTTTCTTCTCTACCAAATGTAGGCTGCTCCTTCTGTTTCTTCCCAGAGCTACCAGAACTCCCAAAACTTGATGCTCTAGTGACCGAAGGTCTAGAAACAAAAGGTTGAGGGACAAAAGGTCGAGAGACAAACTTCCTCCCCTTATCCTTCTTAGGGTGTTCCTCCTAAAACAGTCTACGATCATCCTCGTAGCAACTTGCAAGCTCAATAGTATCTGTCAAGGTCTGACATCAGAAACCAATGACTTTGGATCTCAGTGCTAGATTAAGCCCTTCCACAAATTTCTTGTCTTGATTCTTCTCGGAAATCACAGTGTGAGAGAACTGCTCCAGCCGAAGGAAGGACGACTCATACTCAGCCATAGTCAAACTTCCTTACTTCAGGTTTTAGAATTCTCTGTCCATCTTGTACCTCTCATGCTTAGGGAAAAACCTCTCATACTCAGGGAAGAACCTCTCATAGAACACCTCTTTGAACTCCTCCCTAGAAATCATCAACAAGTCCACATTTGTGAACTTGGTGCACCGTGTAGCCCTCCACCACTAATCTGCAGCTCCCTTGAGCTGAAATGCTGCGATTCGGACACACTTCTCAGCTGGACACTCGATCCCCTCTAGGAACTTCTCTACTTCTAGGAACCTCTCTACTTCTAGGAACCAAGCCTCACACTCCTCTAGTGTGCCATGCTCATCTAAAGTTGGCGGACCTAGCTGGTGAAACTGCTTGACCTAGGGGACTCCTTTCACCTCATCATTGTTGTTGCTGCCAAAGGACTAAGCGAAACCCCACATCATCTTGCCAAAATCTCGTCGCATGCCCCTCCAAGCACTACTCTCTCCCACCTCAGAGTCAGGCATTGGGGCCTTGTCGCGGCTACAGCCTCAACGAGACATCTTCCTACTAGCACAACAAGGGAAAACAACAACCAAAATAAGGTGCAATACTCTCTACTGTGCAGTCCCATGGAGCCACTAGACTAGACATCACCAAGCCGGTTCACTAGGTGTAACTGTAGCTCTGATACTACTTTGTAATGCCCTGGCCCTAGGAACGCTACCTAATCATAGTATCACAAGCAATTACAATAATTACAACGTTATCTCAAAAATTGTAACTAACTAAGGCTCACCTCCAAGAACAATGTGCGGCTAGTGACTCCTACATGGGTACAGGAACTGGACTACACCACTTGCACCTGAAACCAAATAAAGCACGCATGAGTAACATCCAAGTCACCCAGTATGTGCCCCATAGAAAATCATGGCAAAACTGCAAAAAAACACAAGCCTAGACTATTACAAAATGTGGTTTTCAAAATCCATTCCAAAACATCATTTCTTTTTAAAACATTTGAAATCTCTATCCAAACCAAGCCATTTTCAAAAGCTCATATTTTCTTTTTCAATTTATGCATTCCAAGGAATCCACATTCTAAACCAGATCTAGCCTAAAACACAGAGCCTCACAGGGCTCAAAACAAAACCATAAACATTGGCTGGCAATTGGTTAAAATGTGATGCTTCTTCTTTGCTAGAATCTGAAGACAAGGCACAAGTCTAATTCTAGCTAAAACCACACATTTTATTTCCACTTTTCTTATTAGTGTTACCTAGATCAGAGGTAACCGAGCACACAAGCAGTAGGTAAGGACACCATTTTCCCTACCTCCCTACACTACCGCAGTGAAGTTCCCGATGTGGGAGGACACCACCATGGCCAACAAGCCTCAATTTCATTTCATATGCACAGTGATACATCTTTTTCTGACGTCCCATTAATGACCTAAACACCAAGGTTCATATGCCCAAATTCATCCTACACCATCTCAAACTCGGTGACCACGGTTGTATCTAACAATTGGTCTCATACCAATTGCCGACACCAACCCCTCGTGGACCTCCTCTGGCAACCACGGTCGTATCTGACAATTGGTTTCATTGGAGTCTCATACTCTTACCACATTGTCAACACCAATCCCTTGTGGCTCCACAACACATTATCATTTCTTTTTCAAAACTCTTGGGTTTTCTTTTAAAACCATTACACTTTCTCTTTTCTTTCCAAGGGATGATTCCCATGCAAACACGACCCTTCATTTGAGTCCCAGGCTCAAAGTCATATAAAGCCATACATTCATATTCATTATTGGGTCTCATGCCCAAAAAACCGCATTAAACCAAACATTTATTAATTTCCTTTTTCATTTTGGGGCCTTAGGCCTAAAACCATTTTCAAATTCATTTATTTAAATTCCCTATTCCTTCATGACATTTACATGGGAAAAACATCATTATTACATGCCCTTCATCCATTCGAAACCATCTATTTCTATTTTTCATGCATTCTTATTCATATGGCCCATGGGTTTGGTTCGACAAACCGAACCAGAACGGTATACCGAACTGAGCATCAACACCAAGAACGATCGATCAAATTTAGGATTCGATAGTCCAAAAATCCATGTTTTTGTCAACTAGAATACCTTCGGTCAACCGAAATCTCTGAAACAAAAGACTGGACATTTTTGGTCTACCGATTTCAGGTCTCTAGTCGAATACTAACAGCAAAACGGCATAATCCAATTCAGCATATCAAAATGCCCCTTTCCAGAATTCATCCCTTGAGTCCTAACCACATTTTTGCCCGAATTGGAACCTCTGGTAGACCCAACAAACATACCACATAAATCATGAATAAATGATGAGGTGTAGACCTCCAAGTCTACTTCAAAATCCCTCAATCCATTCTTAAATCCATTAAGCATGTTGTTCTAAATAAAATCATGAAGGCATGAAACTTGTCTCACAATACTATAGCATGCATTCCATTTTCTATCAAAAACTCACGGAAATCATATAACCTAGCGTGATTTCTACACATTCATGTTATTCATCACATTTCTATTATTTTTCCATGATTTTACATGCTTTATTCATCATTTTCATGCATTTATCTCATTTTTCCCAAAACAAAGGAAAAGAAGGAAGGGAGGGGTCATGTACCTGGATCGACACTCCAGTGACCTCCACCACCATGCGGTGCTCCTCGGGCAAACCTCTGGCAGTCCCTGGCCATTGGCGGTTGCGCAATCAGAGTTCCTCTCCTCCTAGGCACCAACTCCACCTCTATCTCTCTCTCTCTCTCACAGCTCGCCTCCCCTCCACTTGCCTCCTCCCTTCGGCTCCCCTTCCTCTTTATCTCCTCCTCCTCCCCACATCATGCCAACCTCTGACCCCATCACCCTCGTGACGGAGGGGACAAGACAGCACAGGTTTATATGGTGGCACGAGTGAGGAGAGAAGAAAGAAGGAGGAAAAGATAAGAAAGAACGAGGAGACTCACGCATGAGGGGTGGGGAGAGAGGAAAGAAAAGAAAAGGGAAAGAGAAAGGAGAAAAGGATGGGCACGTAGATCGAGGCAACTGTGCATCTTTTGATCAGATTCCACATTGATCCCACAACCACTAACAGGTGCACAGAGAACCAACAAATCTCCACACACACACTAGAAACATCAAATTATCCATTAATTAACCATTTATACAATATTACAATTAATTACATGATTTACAATTAAAAATCGATAATCAAGCCCAGGTGTTACAGTCCCCCAATCCATGTCTTCTCCCCAAAATGGTAGTGAGGGGCGGATCCATCAACATGCAACATAAATCACAAATAAAATATGGAGTGTAGACCTCCAAGTCTACTTCAAAATCCCTCAATCCATTCACAAAATCATTAAGCATGCAGTTCTATAGAAAATCACAAAGACATAAAGCTCATATGAAGTTACTATAGCATGCAGTTGATTCAATTTGTAAAACCCCACGAAATCAACATGAAATAGCAAGATCTCATCACATTCATGATTTCCATTATATTCCCTTCATTTCTCTTATTTTTTGCATGATTTCTACATCATTTAACATGATTTAATCATTTGAACCCTTAAGCCCTACGAAGAAGAGAGGGAATGCATACCTTACTCTGGTGAGCCCCGCATACCTTCAATGTGGCTCCTCCTCCAATGGTGGCACGCACGACGTCCCCTCCTTCGGCTCAAGGTTCTTCTCCTCTCCCTCACTCAATTCACCTCTGGCTTCGCCTCACTTCCTCAGGTCATGGCCTTCCCTTCCTTGCTCCAAGCCTCCTTAAATCCTTATCACCACACCTGGAACCTCCCAGATTCTCGCCAACCATCACTACTGGCCTCATTGCCATGGACGGGACAATGCATGTAGGTCCTCCCCTCTAGGGCTCACAGGTGTGATGAAAGGTGGAAGCTCACGAATGAAGTGGTTGGGCTCTTGACCAACACCAAGCCTCAAGTGGGTCTCACCCTCAAGCACCAGTCCCAAGGTGCACATACAGCCCCACATGAGCCAGAGAAGTCACATAGCCAGAGAAACCAAGAACACAAATACATTAAGAGAGATCACAACAACAAACACAACATCTGATTATCCATTAATAAACCATATTCAAATAATACAACAAATTCCATGGTTTTACATTAAATGAAAAATCAAGCACAAATGTTACATCTTGCAAGGAAAGAGATAGTTGAAACTGAGGAAGATTTACAGAATAAACAAAACAGGTGAATATCTCTCACATGCATTGGTTGCAATGCACGATTGAAGGTCAAAGCTAATTTAACCTAGGTTAATTGGCATGTTGTTGAACTTGTAAGGGAACACAATTGTGATCTTGTAAGTCCATCAAAGTTGCATTATTTTCCGGTAAATAGGAGTATTTCTGCATCAAAGAAGTTAGAGCTTGAATCTATGCATGCTACGAATATTAGTACTTCTCAACAGATTCAAATAATGAGTCAACAATATGATGGCTATGATAAGATGGAATGTACTGAAAGAGATGTATGAAATTTCAAACGTGATTATAGAGAATATATGAAGGATTATGATGCCCAATTTCTTATTGATCATTTTGAATTAGAAAAGTCTGCAGACGAAGGTTTTTTTATGCTATCGAGAAGGATGATGAAGGTTGGTTAAAGTATTACTTTTGGTTAGATGAAAGTTCAAGACAGGATTTTGAAATTTTTGGAGAAGTAGTTACTTTTGACACAACATACAGAACGAATTATTACAAATTACTATTTGCTATGTTTTGTGAAGTTAATCATCATTGGAAAACAATTATGTTTGTCGATGCTTTTATTTCAAATGAGGATTGGTCAGCATTTATATAGTTGTTTGATAAATTCGTTGAATGTATAGGCAGTGCTCCTCCAGCAATTATTACAGATCAAGATCCTACAATCACTGCTGTGATAGCTGAGGCTCTACCAAATACTATACATAGGTTTTGTGCATAGCATATAATGCACAAAATTTCATAAAAGCTCGATAGCATTGCAACAAAATTTGAGGCATTAGAATAGTTTAACAAAGTTGTATATGAATCTGAATTTGAAGATAGTTGGAGACAATGGGTTGAGGATCACAAATTGACTAATAACAAATGGTTAATGTCAATTTATATGTGACACCTGGGATTGATTATCCATTTTTAATTATAAACATGCAATTAATTGTAATATTATATAAGTGGTTTTTTAATGGATAATCTGTTGTTTCTTGTGAGTGTGGAGGTTTGTTGGCTTCTTGTGCACCTATTTGTGTTGTGGAACCAATGTTGGGTCCGATTTGGGGATGTATAGTCACCTCGATTTGCGTGCCCATCTTTTCCCTTTTCTTTCTTTCCTTTTTCTCTCTCTCCCTCACGAGTTCTCATCATCTTCTTCTCTTTTGTTTCCCCTCTCGCGAACCCATGTCTTCACAACTAAGCTTGTGCCACCCCGTCCCCTCCAACGCAAGGGTGATGGGATTGGTGGCCGGCGTGACGCGGGAGGAGGAGGAGATAAAGTGGGAGGAGAATGTGGAGAGGAGGCAAGCCAAAAGAGAGAAAAAGGGAAAGAAGGAGAGGTGCACGAATCGGAGGAGGATAGCTTCGTCCACGTGGATCCTCGGTAGGAAAAGCTTCGTCAGGGTGTAGGGAGGTTTGCTAGAGTGCAGGGGAGGTCACCGGAGTGCCGCCTGAGGTACGCGATCCCTCCTTCTCTTCTGTTATGCATTGTTAGTTTAATGGGGAAAATGCATGAAAATGATGAATAAAACATGATAAATCATGGGAAAATAATAGAAATGTGTGGAATGGATTGTATGATGTGTTTATGTAGAAATCATGAGGTTAGGATGAATTTTTGTGGATATATACGAGTTTTGGGAATGCATAATACAGTGACTTGAAATGAGCTCCATGCCTTTGCGATTTTATTGTGAATAGCATGCTTAATGAATTGATGAATGGTTTGAGGGGTTTTGAAGTAGACTCAAGGGTCTACACCTCATGTTTTATTTGTGTTTTATGATGTATGTTTGTTGGGTCTGTCAGAGGTCCCAATTCCAGCGAACATTTGGGTCGAGAACAAGGGGAGTATACTAGTGTAACCATGCCAACGATAGCCTCAGGCTTGGCGCGAAAGGCCAAATGCACGAGGATCGGCAAAGTCACGGTAAAACAACAAAAATAATGATAAAAAATGCAGGAGTCGCCACCTAGTCTATTTAAAATAGGAGACGAGGAAAACCGCTTAAAAACATTCAAATCACACGATAAAACCAATGGAAAAGGTCTTCAAATACCAAAAATGGGCAAGGATCCCTGTTACGCACGAGGAAGGTATTAGGCACCCTCGTGCGCCCAAAAGTCGATCTTTTAATGGGTTTCTCGTTTACTTATATGAAATGTTGGCTTTTCAGCTTGTTTTGTACACCCGAGGGCGATATGCAATGCAATGCTAGATGTAAAGGGGTGCCTCATGCTAATATGAGTTCCTAGGGCTGTAGGGTGTGTACTAATGCTCAAAAAGATCACCCGAGCAGTGGGTCCAGCACCAGTGCAAGGATGTTGCACAGATATGATCAAAGATCTAACAACACCGAGTGATTTTCATCCTTGCTTTACTATATGCGAAACATGAGCTATTATGCATAAAAAGGACTGAAAACATAGTGAAGTCATCCTGGTATATTCGAGAAGACACCTAGAGAAAACCAAAGGCAAATCAAAACAGGAAACATGCTAAACACCATGCCAAAAACTACTGCGTGCAACAGAAAACAGGCAGGTGCACCTGTTTGGTGCGCTAGACTAGTGCGCCTGTCTAGTGCGCCACCTATGTGCTCTACTGATGTGTGCCAGGAAAGTGTGCCAGTAAAATTACAGATCAGACAGTAAGTTGGACTAATATGCCATGCAATATAAAATCTTGTAAATTTGCAGAAACCCATCAGAACATGCATCATGAGTATCTATCAAAATCCAAGAATGAAAACACAATGTGGGTCTTATGCACAAGGGCTATATGCCTCACACATGACCACACCACCCTTATGCTAAACAAAACAATGATTTCTAGCTATGTCATCCAGATCTGGGTCATGGACTATTGCATAAGAACCTCCCAAACAGGGGTTCATGGGGCAATCAGCTCACCAGATTACAACAACAGGCTGAACATGTGAGATGCAAAAGTCACACAAACAATGCTATCACTGGCTGAAATCATGCATATAAAGACATGACATATCAGAGAACCAACACCAAAAACATCAAAGTCCAAAACATCCAGAGTCACATGCAGATCATGATGCAAAGTTGGTCATTTGCTCTTTGACCAGGCTGGTGCATCAGGAAGGTGTGCCACCCTGGTGCACCTGTAGACACCCCGATTTTGAGGTGACTCATTGATAAGACTCCAGTTGTTGCTTTGGATGTGACTGACCCTTGAACCAATCCCAAGCCTATAGCAAGCCTGCAGCCCAATTAGAAATCTAGACAAGTAGGGGAGAGCACCTAGCTAGCACACTTCCCTAGAGCACCTAGCTAGCACACTTACCTGGCACACCTAGCTAGCACACCTCCCTAGCACACTTACCTAGCGCACATCATAGGCGCACATCTCTGACGCTCACCCAGGCGCACGCCACTTCGTAGGCTGCGGGCTGCTGGCTTTCCACCTCCCATGGCTGTTACCTCTAGCAACAAATATGCCATGGAATCTTCCAGGCTTTTCGTCTACGAGGCTTCCCCATTCCCATGAGTTACCCATGAGAAAATCTTATATAAGGACACCCATAGGCAACCATTGAGAGAGGTTAGAAATCCTGAATTCTGCAATTCTGTTCTGAGCAAGCATCCTACACGAGCTACTCCTTTTCAGCAGTTTATTTTCGTTTTCTGGAACACTCCCTTGCATCCTAAAGTCTCCTTGGTCCTTCCAGAGCAACAAAGATCTCTTTATCTTTGCTATTTCAAGAAGGAACATCTTGAGAGGTAGGCTTTCTACCTCTTCTTTCTCCTTTAACCTCATTTCAGAAACATGATAAAACATGTTTGAAATCTTAC
>JAMKQA010022919.1:0-20026 GCA_024699735.1 Posidonia australis
TGATTGTGTGTTTTCTTCCCTTTATTTGTATTTTCCATGATTAGGAGAGTAGAGACATGTTTGCCTCCCTATCTTGTTAAAATAAAACACACAAACTCACACTAACAAATAATAAGGCATAACAAGAGACAAATGTTCACAAATCCCTTTGGTTTAATAACACGCAAGTAAAAGACACAAAAGAATATTGCATGAATGATCATTTTAGAAAGCATGCATCTTCTCCTATGAGTCCACCCACAGTCCGCGAAGGACAACTCTAGTAGCCTGTTCTATAGCTTTGGTGTAGGGCGTGTTGCTAGTTTGTCTCCCTTGTCTGGGGTCGTGTCGGTGTTAGTAGAGGGTACAGCTCCATGCTACTGCAGGAGACGAGGCCACCAACACACCACTCATTCACTGCCTGTGCTTCGGCCAAGATTTAGAACGAGAACCCACTTTTCTGACCGGAGTCGAAACCCTAACCCATGAGTGAGTCCCGTGTGGTCAACCCCATATTGGACATGCGTGATGAGAGAGTGCACTTTAGGACATTCATCTGCTTTGTGTGTCTTGGCATGCCACTTTAATAACTCGCATTGGTCATTGTGTCGTTGTCCAGGTTTTGATACTTGCTTCTCTTGCCTGTTTTCTCAGGTACTTTGTGGCGTGTCCTCAGCTAGGAGCTCGGGTGTCTCCGTCGCGGGCGGCCTCCCATCATTGTTTTCTTGTGCCTTTTTCGAGATATTGGTCACTTTTGACCATAGTTTCTCTTAGAGACTGTGTGTTTGTCCTTTATCGCAGCTCCTTTTATTTCACTTGCAGTTACCCATGGCCCCGGAGACCCGCAAGTCTCTAGTTATTGTTCTGAAGGGGGACCCACACTCAAATCCTCCATCTCTCACTTTGAGTACTTCTTCTCCTCTCTATGCGTCACAATTTGGGAATCATGGAGGATCCTTATCTCCTCTTCTAGGACTGCGGCGAACACATGTTGGTCTAAGGTCCATCACTGATTCGACTACGGTGACTACCACGTGGGTCCCAAAAGTTCGGCCAGCTGCACCCTATCTCTCGAGCCCTCCTGTTTCAAGAGTTCAACCAGCTACGGTATCATCTATTTTAAGGGCCGTTCCTTTTTCGATCTTGCCTATTGACCTATCTTTTGATGGGTTATTGGCCAAACAAGATCGGTAGCTGTGAGCTTTGGCCTGAGGGTTCGAGCGCATGGCCCTTTCTCTTGATCCTATTGAGAGTCCTCCTCTTTCGACCTCTGAGGTTCCAGTGCAGACCACTATAGCATTGCAAGCTCACCCCACTACTCTATCACCCATACCATCACTCGAGCATCACACCGCTCCAGTGATAGGGGCGTTATCTCTACCTCCTGCACCACAATTGCATTGGTCACACATGCATCACAGTGATTTAGGAATCAACCCATTGGTTGTGTGAGAGTACAGCATTTCTCGAGCCCGTCACCCGAAGCTGTACCGATGCCGCAGCTGTTGCTCTCGCGCTCAACACCACACACAACATAGCATATTCAGAATTCACCTTAGCATCAGGATCTGGTCCCAACACATAGGTCGTCACCGCACACTAGGCGCACACCTCCCACTGTCAAGCTAGTGCATCTCGCCACATCGGCTCAAGAAGGACAGCAACCTAAGGAGAAACGAGGCTGTCGCATTGAAAGTGACTACACTCCACTAGGCGAGTCGCTGAGTGTAGTTTTTCCTCAGGTTGTGTCACTTCTGAGACTCCTGAAACCACGTCCCCCACCAACTCCACTCCCTCGATGGTACGATGCGAACATGTACTGTGATTATCATCGAGCCCTGGGGCATTCGATTGATAATTGCCAAACTCTGCGGGATGTCGTTTAGACGATGATCGACAGTGGGACTATTGTTGTTGACACACGAGGCACAGCACCCGCATCCATATCCTCATCATAACCAGCATCTAGTTCAGTGCACATTACATCGCCACACACAACCGTTGAACCGGCGCATCTCGTTGCGTCAGTTCATCAACGGCAGCAATAAAAGCAGAGGCAGTCTCACTGTAAGGAAAGAGACTTCACCCCACTCAGGGATTCATTGAGTGACATCTTTCCTAAAGTTGCGCCATTCCAGCGGCTACCAGAGATTCGCCCACCACCAGACCCGCTTCCTAAGTGGTATAAGGCTAACTTGTTCTGTCAATACCATCGCGTACATGGGTATTCGACAAACAAGTGTCACACTCTCCGAAATGCTGTCCAAGATTTGATTGACAATGGAGGCATTGTTGTCAACACAAAGGAGGCAGCCCACACATACACTTGCACACACACATGCACACACACTTGCACACACACGTGCACACTTTAGAATAGTCGACCTTACTGTGTCTAAGCCTGCAAGCTCCGAGGATACTGGAACCTTAGGAGTTTTCCTCTCTCTCCCAATTTTTTCCCAGGGAATCCATCGGGCCTATTTTTTCCTAGCTTGTCCTCTCTCTACTTCTGTCTGGCAGCACATGTGTATGCCGCTCTTGTTCTTTTTCCTCCTTTGCCTAGTTTATCCTCTTTTCTTTTCTCAGTTTCGTCCAGCGACGCTCACGTGTGCCACTCTTGTTCTTATCCCTTTGTGGGGAGTCTGACCTAAAGTTTGCTAGTTTGCCATGCATGTGCAAATACCCTGGTTCAAGTGGGAAATAGCCATCACAATAGATGTCAACTCTAATAAAGATACAGTCCTAAGGACACCAGCAAATTCAACATTCACATGGACAGTCTCAGTTCCAATAATGGTTGTGATAGATTCTGTTACACTTGCCTTGATTCAAATTTCCAGTGGCACTGCTAGGAGTTTCTTTGAACCCAGATGGCATCGACAAACAGCAACGACAAGGACTAGAGTTGTATTTTTTCTCTTTGTTCACTGTTGTTTTCTCTTTTTGCATCATCTTATACCAAAACACAAAAAAAATAGAAAAGCACAAAAGTTGAGAAAAAAAGGAAAATGAAAACAAACACAAAACAAGAAAAACATCAAGAAAAGAGGGTAGTTTTCTTGTCAATAACATTCTGCCCGATGATAAAAAATTGGGAAAGCTCGCCAATGTCAGAATGGATTATCCCTCCTTAGTTGTCACTACATAGACAACCATGTTAGCATGGGAGCCACCAAACATCAAAGCCAGACGAAATGTCCAAGCTCTGCAAGGATCCTACACCTCCAAGAGGGAGATAAAATGTTAGGGGTGACTGAGAGTGTGAGCCAGAAAAGAAAACATACATTTGCAAGGGTATAAAAGAAAAGAGAAGACAGACGTCAGACCAAGAGTGAGAGGCATGCGTTGCAGCTCTACCCTTACCATACCTAGGAGAGGAGTTGGAGCATGCGCTCAGTAAAATCACACCTTTGAGGGACAGACCCACCCTCTTGCATTAATGCCCTCTTGAATAGATCGGGCGCTTATTACCTCCAAGACAAGGTTAGAGTGAGACCGCACGTCTGTGAGGGAGTAAAAGAAAAGACAATGATGTTGAAAAAAAAGCAGGTGCAGGACCTTAAATAGTTTGGCATGGAGCCAGGTCCATTACGCTACCTTACAGTGAGTTTGAGTGCCACCACTACCCAGCGAGAGCCACCATATGACTTGCGAGTCTCTGTAGTGGCAACTGAGTCGAAGGTATCATCCTTTTCTAACAGCCATACAACATTCCAGCCTAACTGAGGGAAAACAAACAACTAAACTATACAAGCAAACAATCCAGATAATGAACTCATTGAATAAGCAAAGCAATAATGCAGATAACATGCAACTGAAATCACAAGGCATGTATTTCTTGATCAAACAAAATAGGTCACTCTTGAATAACTAAATTGCTTACAATAGTAGAGTCCACAATAATAATAATCATCATAGCCTTGCCTGGATCAATATTTTTGTTTGCATATAGACTTGTTCAACAGGATTTTTGCCATGAAATTTCAGCTCCTCAGTAGCCAAAATGCATATACAGTGTGGGCACCAGTTAGCATACAAACTACATAGACCTACAGAATCAGTAGTATGGCAGCAATTCCTCTGCAATAGTTTAGGTGTGGTAAACACTATTTGGGGAACGATAGGGGGTAACAAAGCCAAGTACATGTTTGCAGCCAGAAGACAGTGGCACAATGAGTTGCAGAATAGAGAATGGCCAACCTAGGACAGACTATGATTTCACATTACATCCTGCCATCGGAGCATAGCTGAGGACAGTGGATGAATATACATGCCTCCAATCAGTGCACAAATGTGACTCTGACCTCAACAAAAATCAGCCGTGGCCACATACTTCCAGTCACTTGATGAATATATCACTGGCTTCGACTAGTGATGGTCTCAAGTACTCCAGTGGTTCACGGAACATCAATAGTTGCAACCTGGCTTCCAAGACCCCATACCCTCAAGTGATGTCCAGCCAGTCCAATACCAAGGGCATGTCAGCTGCTCTTTGGTCAAAGGTCACAAACAAAACACCATCTAAAATGTAATGGAAACAGAGTCTTTGACCAGGGGTATATCAACTGCTTTTTGGTCAAAAGTCACAGATAAAGCACAAGCTACAGTGTAACTGAGCTAGAGTGTTCGACCAGGGGCATGTCAGCAGCTCTTTGATACAGTGTAACTAAGCTAGAGTCTTCGACCAAGGGCATGTCAGCTGCTCTTTGATTGAAGGTCACGTATCAGTTGCCTAATAGAATGTCAACCTACTATATAACAGAGCCAGAGCCTTCAACCATGGGCATGTAAGCTGCTTTGCGGAAAGGATTGTTTAGGGAATGCTTGGTACAAATTATCTACCAAATGATGGTCGGTGCACCTTCTTATAGAGAAGTGACATTCATCACATAATGGCTCCGACAAGATGACAACTGTAGCAGGGCACTACGCTGTTTCAACAGACACCACCCACAGTGGTGACGATCCAGGGTGCACTGATACTTGAATAAGATCTCCTTGGCAAATCCTTTTGGCCAAACAGATGGTCAGGCCCTCTTGCCTTCGAGTTCCTATCCAGCCGGACGGATTCAAGGCACCTCACCTTCGAGTCCTATCCAGACAGACGGACTCAAGGCACCTCCTCTCGCCTTCGAGTTCCTATTCAAACTGACGGACTCAAGGCACCACTTCTTGCCTTCGATTTCCTATCCAGACGGACGGACACAAGGCACCTCCACTCGCCTTCGAGTTCCTATCCGGATGGACGGACTCATGGCACCTCCACTCGCCTTCGAGTTCCTATCTGGACGGACGGACTCAAGGCAACTCCTCTCGCCTTCGAGTTCCTATCCGGACGGATGGACTCAAGGCACTTCCTCTTACCTTCGAGTTCCTTTCCAGATGGACAGACTCAAGGCACTTCCTCTCGCCTTCGAGTTCCTATATGTATTGATGGACTCAAGGCATCTCCTCTCGCCTTCGAGTTCCTATCCGGACAGACGGACTCAAGGCACCTCAACTTGCCTTCAAGTTCGTATCTAAACGGACGGACTCAAGGAACATCCTCTCGCCTTCAAGTTCCTATCCGGACAGACGGACTCATGGCACTTCCTCTCGCTTTCGAGTTCCAATCCGGATGGACGGACTCATGGCACTTCCTCTCACCTTCGAGTTCCAATCCAGACGGACAGACTCAAGGCACTTCCGCTGGCCTTCGAGTTCCTATCTGGACAGACGGACTCAAGGCATCTCCTCTCGCCTTCGAGTTCCTATCCGGACGAACGGACTCAAGGCACCTCCTCTCGCCTTCGAGTTCCTATTCAGACGGACGGACTCAAGGCACCTCCTCTCGCCTTCAAGTTCCTATCCGAACGGATGGACTCAAGGCATCTCTTCTCGCCTTCGAGTTGCTATCTGAACGGACGGACTGAAGGCACTTCCTCTCGCCTTCGAGTTCCTATCAGGATGGACGGACTCAAGGCACCTCTTCTCGCCTTCGAGTTCCTATCCGGACGGACGAACTCAAGGCACCTCCTCTCACCTTCGAGTTCCTATCCAGACGAGCGGACTCAAGGCACCTCTTCTCGCCTTCGAGTTCCTATCCGGATAGACGGACTCATGGAACTTCCTCTCACCTTCGAGTTCCTATCTGGACGGACGGATTCAAGGCATCTCCTCTCGCCTTCGAGTTCCTTTCCGAACGGATGGATTCAAGGCCTCCCCTTTTCGTCTTTCTAGACTACCGATCGGAGTCTAGATGTTCCTTTCCCTAGTTTAGTCTGTTCGGACGAATCCTGGTGTCGCCTCCTTTTTCCTTTCGATTCCACTCCTAATGGACGGAATCAAAGCAAGCTATTTGCCTCCTTTCTTTGGGATGGTATCCCAAACTACCCAGGCAATCCCTGTGATGCTCGATGGATTCCCCACTCTCCTGATTTCTTCCCTCCTCTTGGGCTAGTATCCCGATCTACCCAGGCAATCCTTGTGATTTCTAATGAATTCCCCACTCTCCTTGTTCCATCCGTCCTTTGGGCTTGGTAGCCTAAACAACCCGGATGACTTCCGTTACCAGTCAATTTTTGGTCGGTAAGCACCGTGAGTCTTGTCCAGTGCTTTTCCGACAAGTGTGATAACTAGTCATGTCTTTTAGGACCTGATTGGTCATCAACTTGTCGATGTTCATCATTAGTTTTGGTTTCTCTGATGTTGGCATCGGCTATGGCAAGACAAGACTTCTGGTGCATTCACTGACTAGCAGATAGTTGCCATTAAATGACTCTTTTTTTATGGCTTCAGGCGGGGTGTCTTTGTCAACCCTGAGCATCGGTCTCTGTTCCACTCATCCTTCGACCTCGCTCAGGGAGGGGCATCTGTAGACCACCCAATTTTGCAGGTCAGCAGGATGGAGTTGTGGTAGCTACGCTTTTAACCACAAATGAACTCAAACCATGGTTTAGTCCCAAAGCCAGAGAACACCAAACCGAAAAGTAAATGGTCTGAGCCGTGATCCGGGGCCATGCAGGCACATCTCTCTAGCGCACCTGTCTGGCGCACTAGACAGGCTCACCTCACTGGCACACCTATCTGGCACACCAGACAGGCACACCTTTTAGGCGCACCATGCAGTCGCATTGGACATGCGCAAAGTCCATGAAGCCCATTAAGGCCCATGAAGCCCACAAAAGCCCATAAAGCCCACCAAAGCCAATGAAACCCACTTAGGCCCATGAACCAGCCATTTCTTCAACCCAATACTTTAACCCATTTCATCATCTTCTTCTTCTAAGCTAACCAACCAAAGCCACGATCCGCAACCCATCCTTTCTCCATTCTCATCTCTTCCAGGCCATCTCACCATGTTGCCCAGTAGCAGCCCAGCTCGAGCCCTCCACGAACCGGGGTTGTTGGATGCATTGTCGCGAGCTCGGACGACCGATGATCACTGTCGGAAGCGCGGGCTGGCAGGATGGAGTGCGCGGGGGACAGCATGGTGGTTACGGGCTTTAGTTAGTTTAGAGGTTGATGGGATTCTGTTACGTGTTGTTGTGTTGTTACAGGTTGTCACCGGAGCTTCACCTACAAAAGGGGAGAATGAGAGAGAAAACCAAAAAAAGAGAACAAAAGAGGGAAAACAGAGAGAAAGAAGAGAATGACAGAGAAGGAGTAGAAGAGAGCGAGAGAGAGGAGGTTCGTGGAGGCGAAGAGCCGGAGCCTTCAGCCACTTCCGGCGAGCAACGAAGGCAAGGCACGTTGCCAGACCAGGTACGCCCTTCTCAAACTTCTGTTCATTTCAATTTTAGCTTCCTAGAGCTCCCACTGTCTTCCTTGATCGATTCCAACATGGCCAGAGGCCTTCTCTAGTCGGAATCAGCCCCCAGGCCTCGTCGGAGTTGTTTTCCGGTGGCTTATGTGGGGGTGCTGGTCCAGGGCTTGTCCTTGGTCCCAGAGATTAGGTCCTCCACTCCTGGCCACTCTCTAGCTTCTCCACTCCTCAAATTCCCTCTCCAGCTGCTGTGGAAGCCTCCATCAGAAGATCGCCGAAGTCACGCCACGCTGCCGTCGTTGGAGAAGACGACAATTCATCGCGACTAGATGCGAGCCTTCAGCTTTGCAACGCCGCTCCCCTTCCCAAGGAACGATCTCCGACACACCACCAACGTTCCTGAGGCTCCAAAATCATGATTCACGCCTTGGATCACTCCCGCAACCTCGCTCGCTGATGGAGACGACAGCAACGGTCGGCGAAACCCACATTGTGCGATCTTCCACCATTTTGGCCCCTTGATGGAAAGGAAATGAACCTCGCCGCTCTCCTGTGCCTCCTCGAGCACAAAGACGCCACGCCGTGACCTCCAATAGCCCCTTTCTTCTCCAGTGCCGTCATCGGAGTGCCTCGACGACGGAGAGGTGGGAGGCCTACTCTCGCCGTTGAATCCTTGATCCAAACCGATGGATCTCTTTTTCTCCTCCTCTTCTTTCTTCCCATGGGGTTTGATCCTAGATCAGGCCATTGGATAGCCTCTGAGTGTCCCTCCGATGGTCATCGAAGGCAGGAATCCATCGCCAGCGGTCGTTGTTTCTTTTTTCTCTTTTAAAAATGGAAAATAATTTTCTTTTAATAAAACTTCAGTAACTTTTGTTTTGTTGCATTTAGGTCCTTCTGTTCTTGCATGTAGGTCATTTCTCTTACAGTTAGGTCCCTACACATTTTTCTTTAAATCGCTTGAATAAAGTTTTAACTGAAAATATTGCAAGCTGCCTCCTGAGCTTCCCTAATATTGTTTTCTAGGCTTAAAAATTAGACAAAACCCCCTGAGTTTCATGAAAATCATTTTGATTGCATATTTTCTCTATTCAAATTGCATTTAAACCCTTGATCTTCATGAAAGTTCTTCTGAATGCATATTTCTCCGTTAAAATTGCAAGGTAAAACCTGAGCATTCAAATATCTACACAAATGTGTTTTAAATTGCATTTTGACCCCTAAGCTTTTCCGAATTTACTCTTCATGCATATTCCTCTGGTTAATTTTCTTTTTAGCCCCTAAACTTTTCTGAAATTATTCTGAATGCATGTTTTGATGGCATAATTGCATTTTAACCCCTAGGAACCTTCAATTTGGCTAGAAATGCACAAATTTGCACATTTGACCCCTGATTTCTTCAAAATTACATAAAATGTGTTTTCCTATGTATTTTTGATGATTTAACTTCAGAAAATTCAGTTTTCATTCAAAATTTGGGTTTTTCTACACAACGGCCCCTAGAATTCACTTTTTTCCACTCTTGCATGCATTTTCCACATTTTGTTGAACTTTTTCATGCATGTTTTATCGTGACTTCTTTCTTTCTTCGTGTATTCATTTCTAACTAATTTCAAGCTTGATTTTCTAGTCGTTTCCAGGATTCTTTCTGATTATTATGTTTTAGGTTTGATTTGGCTTTCCATTGCCCGATGGCGTACAGTAAAAGGCTTAACAAAGCCAACATTGTCCTGGAAGAGGATTATTTTCCTCAATTTGATTTTCTCAGATTTCTTTGAATTTCCGCTGATTTACGAGACGCTTTTCGAGAATTTCTCGATTTTCACAATTTTCCTCATCGCCTAAGGGCGTACAGTAAGGCGGCATTGTCAATGCCTACATTTGAACTTCGGATTAACTTTTTCCCTTTTATTCATTTCTTCTCTTTGATTTAGCATGTATTTCAGCCATCTTTAGCATGAGCATTCAGAATAGGTAAGCACACATCCATTAGACCATTTGGCAAGTAGGAAACCTTGAAAGATCGAGTTTCTCGGGCGCATGGGGGTGCCTAACCCCTTCCCCATGCATAACCAGAATCCTTACCCTTTCTCTGGCCCGCATTCATTTGTGTATTATATCCATTAGGCACGGAGCACACATGTTTTCCGTATCTTGTTTGCTTCTTGGTTTTCTTGTGTGTTTGGTTTTCCTCGTCTTTCCATTAAAAGACTAGGTGGCGACTCCTTTCCTTATCCTTTCTTATCCTTCCTTGGTGTTTCCGAGTCTAGTCTTCTTCTCCAGATTCACCATCTTTGTCGTGACCGTATCGGGACACCTTGCGTGCTTCCACGCACCTGGTAGATGAGAGCCATGTAGGGTTCCACCAGCATGGTCACACCTTGAGTCCTAGGAACTGCCTTTATCCTTTCCTCGTTACTCCTTTGTGCCTAGTGGAGATTCGAGTCGTTGTTTCCTCAAGTCCTAGGAACAGCCTTTATCCTTTCCTCGAGACTCCTCGAGCCCAGGGGAGATCCGAGTCATTGTTTCCTTGAGTTCTAGGAACAACCTTTATCCCTTGTGTCACGACTTCTCTGAGCCCATAAGAGATCTGAGCAACTGTTTTCTTGACTCCTTGGAACAACTCTTTATCCTTCCCTTGTGACTCCTCGGAGCCCAGAAGAGATCTGAGTCACTGTTTCCTGAAATCCTAAAGACAGGCCTTATCCTTTCCTCGTAAATTCTTTGAGCCTAGAGGAGATCCGAGCCGTTGTTTCCTTGAGTCCTAGGAACAACCTTTATCCTTTTCTCGTGACACGTTTGAGCCTAAAGGTGATCTAGGTCGCTGTTTATTTGATTCCTTGGAGCAGCCCTTATCCCATGTCTTGAGACTTATTTGAGCCCAGAGGAGATCCAAGTCACTATTTCCTTGAGTCCTAGGAACAACCATTATCCTTTCCTAGTGACTCCTCTGAGCCTAGAGGAGATCCGTGTCGCTATCTCCTCGAGTTCTAGGAACTGCCTTTGTCCTTTCTTTGAGACGCCTCCGAGACTAGTGGAGATCTAAGTCACTATTTCCTTGAGTCCAAGGAACAGCATTTATCCCCTGTCTCGCAACTTCTTTGAGTTAAAGGAGATTTGAGCCACTGATTCCTTGAGTCCTAGGAACAACCTTTATCTTTTCCACACAACTCCTCTAAGCCTAGAGGAGATCTGAGTCACTGGTTCCTTGAGTCCTAGGACCATCCCTTTATCAATTCCTTGAGACTCCTATGAGCCTGAAGGAGATCCGAGTCGCTGTTTACTTTAGTCCTAGGAACAACCCATTATCCCTTTTCTCGCGACTCCTCTGAGCCTAGTGGAGATTCAGGTCGCTATTTCCTTGAGTCCTAGGAACAACCATTATCCGTTTCTCACAACTCCTTTGAGCACAATGGAGATCTGAGACACTGTTTCCATGAGTCTTAGGAACAATCTTTATTCCTTGTCTTGCGACTCCTCTAAGCCTAGAGGAGATTTGAGTCACTGTTTCCTTGAGTCTTGGAACAACCTTTATCCCTTGTCTCGTGACTTCTCTGAGCCCAAAGGAGATCTGAGCCGCTATTTCCTTGAGTCCTAGGCTTAGCCTTTATCCTTTCCTCACGACTCCTCTAATTCCAGAGGAGTTCCAAGTCGCAGTTTCCTTGAGTCCAAGGAACAACCGTTGTCTTATTCTTGAGATGCTCTGAATCTAGAGGAGATCCGAGTCACTGTTTCCTTGTGTCCAAGGAACAATATTTATCCCTTGTCTCGCGACTTCTCTTAGCCTAGAGGTGATTCAAGCTGTTATTTCGTTGAGTCCTAAGAACAACCTTTATCCTTTCCTCACAAGTCGTCTGAGCCCAGAGGAGATCCGAGTCGTTGTTTCCTTGAGCCCTAGGAACAACCTTTATCCTTTCCTTATGACTCCTCTGAGCCCAGTGGAGATCTGAGTCACTATTTCCTCGAGTCATAGGAACAACCTTTATTCTTTCCACGAGACTCCTCTGAGCCTAGAGGAGATCCGAGTCACTGCTTCCTTGAGTTCCAGGAACTGCCTTTATCCCTTGTGTCACAACTTCTTTGAGCGTATAGGAGATCTGGGCCACTGTTTCCTTGAGTCCTAGGAACAACCCTTATCCCTTTTCTCGTGGCTCCACTGAGCCTTGAGGAGATCCGAGTCACTATTTCCTTGAGTCCTAGGAACAATCTTTATCCCTTGTCTCGCGACTTCTCCGAGCCCAGAGGAGATCCAAGCTGTTGTTTCCTTGAGTCATAGGCATAGCCTTTATCCTTTCCTCGTGACACCTCTAAGCCCAGAGGAGATCCGAGTCACTGTTTCCTCTAGTCCTAGGAACAACCTTTATCCTATCCTCGAGACTCCTCTGAGCCTAGAAGAGATCCGAGTCACTGTTTCCGTAAGTCCTAGGAACAACCTTTACCTTTGTCTCATGACTTCTCTAAGCCTAGAGGTGATTCGAGATGCTATTTTCTTGAGTCCTAGGAACAGTCTTTATCCATTCCTCGCGAGTCCTCTCAGCCTATAAGAGATCCGAGTCGCTGTTTTGTTGAGTCCTAGGACCAGACCTTTATCCTTTTCTTGAGACTCCTCTGAGCCCAAAGGAGATCTGAGTCGCTGTTTCCTTGAGTCGTAGGAACAGCCATTATCCTTTCCTTGTGACTCCTCTGAGCCCAGAAGAGATCTGAGTCGTTGTTTCCTTGAGTCCTAGGAGCAGCCTATATCTCTTATCTTGTGACTTCTCTAAGCCCAGTGGATATCCGAGTCACTGTTTCCTGGAGTCCTAGGAACAACTTTTATCCTTTCCTCGTGACTCCACTAAGCCTAGAGGAGATCCGAGTCGCTATTCCTCGTGTCCTAGGTACAGCCTTTATCCTTTCCTCGAGACTCCTCTAAGCCTAGAGGAGATCCGAGTCGATGTTTCCTTCAGTTATAGGAACAACCTTTATCCCTTGTGTCATGATTTCTTTGAGCCCATAGGAGATCCGAACCGTTGTTTCCTTGAGTCCTAGGAACAACCCATATCCTTTTTCTCGCGACACCTTTGAGCCCAGAGGAGATCCAAGTCACTGTTTCCTTGAGTCCTAGGAACAACCTTTATCCTTTCCTCATGACTCCATTGAGCCTAAAGGAGATTCGAGTCGCTATTCGTCGAGTCCTAGGTACAGCCTTTATCCTTTCATCGAGACTCCTCTAAGCCAAGAGGAGATCCAAGTCGTTGTTTCCTTGAGTTCTTGGAATAGTCTTTTCCCTTGTGTTGCGACTTCTCTGAGCCCATAGGAGATCTGAGCCATTGTTTCCTTGAGTCCTAGGAACAACCTTTATCTTGTTTCTCATGACTACTTTGAGCCCAGAGGAGATCCGAGTCACTGTTTCCTTGAGTCCTAGGAACAACCTTTATCCCTTGTCTCGCAACCCTCTGATCCCAGAGGAGATCCAAGCCGCTATTTCCTTGAGTCATTGGAACAACATTTATCCTTTCCTCGTGACTCCTCCAAGCCTAGAGGAGATCCAAGTCACTGTTTCCTTGATTCCTAAGAACAGCCTTTATCCTTTCCTCACGACTCCTCATAGCCCATTGGAGATCTGAGTCACTATTTCCTCGAGTCCTAGGAATAGCCTTTATCCTTTCTTCGAGACTCCTCAGAGCCCTGAGGAGGTCCGAGTCACTGTTTCCTTCAGTCCTAAGAATAGCCTTTATCCATTGTCTTGCAACTCCTCTGAGCCAGAGGAGATCTGAGTCGCTATTTCCTTGAGTCCTAGGAACAGCCTCATCCTTTCCTCGTGACTCCTTTAGGCCTAGAGGAGATCTGAGTCATGTTTTCCTTAAGTCCTAGGAACAACCTTTATCCTTTCCCTCGTGACTCCTCTAAGTCCGGAGGAGATTGGAGTCACTGGTTCCTTGAGTCCTAGGACCAGCATTTATCCTTTCCCCTCGTGACACCTCTAAGCCCGGAGGAGATCTAAGTCGCTGGTTCCTTGAGTCCTTGGACCAGCACTTATCCTTTTCTCTCATGACTTCTCTAAGTCCGATGGAGATTCGAGTCACTGGTTCCTTGAATTCTAGGAACAACCCCAATTTGCTTTCCTCGTGACTCCTCTAAAACGGAGGAAGTCCGAGCTGTTGGTTTCTTGCATCCAAGGACCAACTCTTATCCCCTGGGTTGATAACCCTAACTATCCAACATTGTGTCCGTCTACTCATCACAGGGCTGATAATCCTAACTATTCGACGACGAGTCCGTCAACTCATCACCAGGTAGGTAGCCTTGTGTACTCAGGCAATGAGCATGTTAGCTTTATCTGGAAGTCTCCTTGCATATTTTCATAATGGCCACTGATCTATGACCTAGCATTTCACAGCAGTTTATGACTTTTCTATCTGCATTAGACTGTATGAAATATTGTTTGTGTGGAACAAAGTGATTTGTCATTCTAAATATTTTTTAACAATGATCTGCAGACTTGAATCAAGAGAAGTTGCGACTCCCCTATTGGTCATGGGTTTCCCTACGATGGTCGTACCAGTGAGTTGCTTAGATGTTCTCCAGACGTGGATTGGAAAGTTAACAAATGGTGATTGTGACAAGCCATGGGCTTGGGGAATCTCCTCAAAATTCTTAGACATTGCAAATGTGAAGGTATCCTGTTACTTTTTGTGTGCAGCCACCTAGTTCTGGAAGTCGGCAAACCACACATTCCTCTTTGGAAGAGTTGAGTAAACTCCTACATTGGAGGAGGTCCGTTAGGTGTGCTGTTTGCCGAAGTTTTTTGGGCCCATTATATTCATGCAACGCGACGAATACTCTTCTGTGCAGAGTGAACTGATTGGCCTATCAACCGACGATTGTGGTCGTCAGCTAATCTATATTGATGGGCAATCTCCTATGCTACAACTGACTTACTTTGACAAGGTAGCCGAGATGTGCACCTCCTTGGGCGATGAGCTGTGGTTGAGACGTTTTGTCATCTACTTTTTAGGTGAGCTTGTGTTTAGCCATGGCCAGACAGTCGTAAACATCGAGGTTGCAGAGATTGCTTTGGCGGTGATAACCCATCAGATAGACCTGGCCCCCGTTATCTTGGTAGAGACTTATCAGGGCCGAGATCGGTCATTGCGATGGTGCCAGCATTTCTATGGTTGTGGAGCTTTTGTACAGGTATGGTTGGCCGCTCATCTAGGTGTAGAGGTCTTGCGCCCTCAACGATCAGCCTTCACATCTTATTGCCAAAGTGGTCATGCTCGCACCCTCACATCAGCTCGCAAGAAGTATGAGTGGTTGGAGAGTTTGACAGAACACAATGTGACCTAGGCATCATTCCCTCGACAACTCATAATTTTGAAGCTTTCTTCAATAATACCGACATGCAGCTTATCATCCTCCCAGGACTGACCGATGGTATTGAATACCATCCAGTTTGTGTCATGCTACAGTTCAGCTACCGACAAGATTCCTTTGCTCAAAGATCGATGGCAGCTCGCTTCCAAGAGTACCCTTTGAGCTCCTATGCTATGACCAAAGAACTATCACGCCTGCTTACTGACTCCATCCAATCGAGCGACCTTACAGTCATAGAAGGGAAGGGTTTTTCAGCTAACTACGATGCCGAAGCGGAAGAAACCTCACCGATCTGTGGAGCAGTTCTGAGTCCTACATTGTTTCCAAAAGCTAGAGGATCTAAGAGGTCTAGGGTTGACGTAGACTCTTGACATTTGTGTTATGCTACATGTTCACTGCATGCTGAAAATAAGTGTAATCACATCATTATATTTGACTACTATAATAAGTTCATTAGAACACATTTGCCAACTTGTTTGGATGGTTGTTATTGACAGGAAGTCGCCATTGCAATAACATGTGCTCAACTGCTTCAAATAGCTGCACTTTTGTGCCGACCGACTTGGCACTAGGGTTTACCCAGCAAATAGTCGAGAATATTGTTTTGTTGCCTAGGACAGGACGTACGAAGCCATCATAGGTTTCTGCACCAGGTGGGACAGAACCCAATCCTTTTTGTTGGGACTTGTTCAAGTCGAACAAGTGCCATTTCTATCATCTTCCAGACCAGGTGAGGTCTAGTTGATCCCATCCTAGGCTCGCTCCAGATGGACGAATCTTGATGCCACTTGCACTATTTTCCTCAGCGGGCTGATACCCCAAACTATCCAGTTGACAGCCATCACACTGTCAAGAGTGGGTTGATACCCCAAACTATCTGGTTGAGAACCGTCACATTATTTGGAATGGGTTGATAACCCTAACTATCCAGCAATGAGTCTGTCAACTCAGGAGTAGGCTGATAACCCTAACTATCCGGCAACGAGTTCGTCAACTCATCAATGGGCTGATACCCCAAACTATCTGGTTGACAACCGTCACACTGTCAAGAGCATGCTAATACCCTAAACTATCTGGTTGACAATTGTCACATTGACAGGAGTGGGCTAATACCCCTAACTATCCGGTGATGAGTCTATCAACTGAAGAGTGGGCTGATAACCCTAACTATCCGACAACGAGTCTATCAACACATCAATGGGCTGATACCCCAAACCATCCGGTTGACAACCGCCACATTGTTAGGAGCGGGCTGATATCCCAAACTATCCAGTTGACGATTGTCACATTGTTAGGAGCGAGCTAATACCCCAAACTATCCGACTGACGACCGTCACATTGTCAGGAGCGGGTTGATACCCCAAACTATTCGGTTGGCAACTGTCACATTGTTAGGAGTGGGTTGATACCCTTAACTATCCGACGATGAGTCCATCAACTCAAGAGCCGACTGATAACCCTAACTAAATGGCAACGAGTCCGTCAACTCATCAGTGGGTTGATACCCTAAACTATCCAGTTGACAACCGTCACACTTTCGAGAGCGAGCTGATATCCCAAACTATCTGGCTGACGACCATCACATTGTCAAAGGCGGGCTAATACTCCAAACTATCCGGCTGGCGACCCTCACATTGTCAGGAGCGGGCTGATACTCCAAACTATCTGGCGATGAGTCTGTCAACTCAGGAGCAGGCTGATAACCCTAACTATCTGGCAACGAGTCCGTCAACTCATCAGTAGGCTAATACCCCCAAACTATCCGGTTGATATCCGTCATCAGTCAATCCTCGGTCGGCAAGCCCGCTATCTTGCCATGCAACCTTTCAAGCCAAAAGGTCTGTCATTGGCCAAGGCCCCTTGTCGTGCGACAAGCCTGGTAGTCTAGCCCAAGCATCCCATGGCACATGTCGGGAAATCCCTCGCGCTCCCCTCCGTGAGCTGGCAATCTACCCACTCGTCACCAGCATCGTCCTCATGCATCACCTGATATCAGAGTCATCTTTTGCATCAGCATCATGCATGGGCCACGAGTCATGACTTTTCGGTGCATCCACTGAATAAGTGGTTCATGGCTCAATAGCAAATACCACTGAATAAGTGTCTTGTCAACACCAAGCATTTGTCTCGATTCCCTTGACCTTGCTCAGGGAGGGGCATTTGTAGACACCCCGATTTTGCAGTCACATGACAGCAGACTCCTCTTGAAAGATGCTCTGGTTGCAACCACCACACCTAAACCCTAACTCCACCAAAACCCCAAACCAACAAACCCATTTAGGCCCACACAAACACATTCAGGCCCACACAAGCCCACTTTGACCTAATCAAAATAAAAACAAAAACAAAATCATTTAAAACATTTAAAATCCAAATTAATCAAATAAAAACCCCAATTAAAACTAAAATTAAATAAAATCCACTTAAATTCCAATTTAATCAAGTGAAAACACTAATTAAAACCAAAATTAAATAAAATCCACTTAAAATCCACATTAATTATGTTAAAACCCTAATCAAGAAAAATTCAATAAAATCCATTAAAATTGAATCTAATTAAAAAGAAACCCTAATTCATACAAAAATCAAGCAAAGAAAAAATTTAAATCAAAATAAAAATTAAATCCCAAGTAAAACCAACTAAATCAGAATTTAAATTAAATCCCTAATTAAAACAAGTAAAAGTTAATTAAATCTATATTTAAAAGTAATCAAATCAAAAAACAAACCCAAAATACTAATTAAAATCCAAAACCCTAATTCAAATCACTTAATTAAAATATGAAACCCAAAGCCTAAATCACCAAACACTGAATTGAAAATCACAAAGAAACCTAAGGTAAACAAAACCCTAATTAAAACCCTAATTGAAAAGCCCTAATTAAATTACTAAAGCAAATTTGAAACAAGAAAACCCTAAATTCTAATTAAAACCATAAAAACCCTAAAATAACAAAATCTAAAAATCACTTAATCAAACTTAAAATTAAAACTCAAAAACCTAAATTAAAATCACAAAATCAAAACCCTAATTTAAAACACAAGAACGTAAGACCTAAAATAAGATTTAAACCACAAGTCATTAATCCTAAATCACCAAAATAAAAATTAAATCACAAAAACCCTAAAACAAAAACCTAAAAAACCCTAATTTAAAAAACCATAATCAATTAATTAAATCCTAAAAAAACCTAAAATAATTAAAATCCTAAAAAACCCTAATTTAAAACCAATTAACTAAACCTTAAAACACAAAATTAGAAATTTAATTAAAATCATGAAACCTAGTTAAAAGCCTAAATCTAAAACCCAAGACCCCTTAAAAAAACCCTAAAAACAAAACATAAAAAACCCTAAAACCCAAAGCCCAATTCACAGGCCCAAACCAGCCCACAACCCCCATTTAATCCATCCATCAAAAACTTAGGCAAAATAGGAAATAATTCCGACGCCCCCTGATCGCCGACGACTGCCCGTGATTTCCAACGAGGATCCCTTGTAACCTCTGCATTCTCTGACGTAGATCCCTTGACTCCCGTGATCTTCGGTCGACTCCCCCTCCAACTCGTGCCGATCCAACGACGCCCATCCACAGGAGAGTGGAATGGACGTCGCTGGAGGCTTCACCAGTGTTTAAAAGACTTTGGCCACCGATGGAAACACTTGGCTCTAAGAAGCCCTCTTCTGCCAGACCTCCTTCTAGCATGCTTCAATCCATAGAAGAAACCCCCAGTAAATCCTAGCAATCCCACACTTCGGAGCTCCCTTTCCACCCCTTTTTCACCTTCAGAACTCCCAGCCACCGTCGCAAGAGTTGCACCCAAAGGAGTGCCGTTGAGCATTGCCAGGAGAAACACGCCACCTTAGGTAATTTCTTCCCCTCTTTTTAGCTTTTAGGCATGCCCTTTTAGGTCTAAAGGACTCCCCCTTGCTTTTGAGACGCGTTTAGCTGGAGTAGGCCACCATGTCGGTTATCTCCCTTTCCTGCGGTGGTGGGTTCACCACCACTAGCGAGGCTGTGGGTCTCCTTCCCCCTCTTCCTCCCTGGATCCCATTTAATCGGGAAGGGATCCTTCAGGCCTCCCGTGACTGAGAGCGCCGCTGCAACTCAATCGACTGCCGATTACCGCCGTCAAGATTCCCTATGCCATCCAAACGCCATGTCGATCATCACCTCCACCAGAGGCTCCACCACATTGCCACACACCTCACCAATTCGCCACGTCGTCGACTTCGAGCCTGGAGCACCACCCCAGCCTCCCTCGCAGTCTTCTCCGACGTAGGGGATGGGTGGACCCCCCCAAACGTCCCCAGCAATCAACGACACCACCAAGAGCCTCTTCGTGCCACCCCGATGCTCCTTCGACCTTTGTAGCCAGAGCTTTGCTGTCGCCTCGCCGTCGTCATCTTCACTAGTGTCGACAGGCCACCTCGTCGGAGCACAAGGTGGGTGGAGCGCCTCAGCCCGATCCAGTCCGATCCGATGCGCTAAAGACTCCTATCGTGCTTCCCTCCAGCCTCCTGGATCGTCACTCACCTTCCTCCACTGTTGCACTACTGCTGGCCATCGCCGAAGCTCACGCCGGAGTGGAGACACTGGTGAACTTTGAAGGAGGCTTTCTAAGTCTAGGCCCTTTTGTTTTAAATATTTTTACACTTGAGTCCTCTATTCATTACTTTTAAGTCCTTTTCTTTATGTTTAAGTCCCTGTTGTTTTAAATAACTTTTTATTTCTTTTATTATCCTTGTGAATATTGCATATGACCCCTGCATGTCTTATTTTCTTTATAATTAGTGCATTAGTGTGACCATGCCGGTGGAACCACTAGGGCGCGGTTCACCAAAACCTGACTCCGGTGTGCGGGAACACACTGGGAGGTCCGATATAGTCACGGCGAAAATCCCCAGCGGAGTCGCCAGTTCCTGTGACCATGCCGGTGGAACCAC
>JAMKQA010022920.1:0-19030 GCA_024699735.1 Posidonia australis
AAGCCCACAAAGGCCCACAATGGCTCAGTCCACATCTTCTCCAATTTATATTTTCACCTATTTCTATCAAAATCAAACCCAACACCATATTCATTTTTCTCTCCCATCTTCATTTACAAAGTTTTTTCCTACTCAAAATAATCAAAATTTCACATTTTTCATCATACACCCACTGAACCCATTTTTTCTCCTTAACTTCACTCGAACCAACCACTGGATCGCCGTTCATCTTGTTGGCAGCCAAGGGAGCAAGGAGGGGACAGTAGTTAGGATTCTGTTTCGAGTGGGAGTGGGTTGTTACAGTGGCATTTTGTTGGGTTTTCCGATCACCTATATAAGAAGGAAAGAACGAGCCAGAAGGGGAGGTCACAATTCAGAGCCACAGAGCACACGAGAGAACTGAGGGTTGAGAGCGAGAAGGAGAGAATTCCAGAGCGAGAGCTGTCGCGGAGGAGGAAAGCCATCATTCCATAGCTCCGACGAGGCAACTGCAGCCAGGTACACACTGATTTTCTCTTAATTATCAGATATTCCAGTCTTCCAGGCCTTCCTTTCTCTTCCTGGGTCGTTTCCAAGGGATGCAAAGCGATCCCTTGGCCCGCGGCACTCCGTTGTGCCCCGCCGTCGCCAAACTCCGGCGATAGAGTTGGGGGGGGGGGCAATCCAGGAAGTCTCCTGGACCCCCGAGCCCTCTCTCCTCCTCCTCTTGTCTTCCTCGTGCTCCGCCACTCCCAGCAGTCCGCGTGAAGATCGTCGGAGTCCCGCTCTGGTACCGCTGTCGCTGGAGAAGACGACGGGATCCAAAGACGCCGCGTTCGCTCTTGGCCTCCCGCACCGCACCGATGGTCCAGACACCATCCATGGCGTCCCGCAAGCACCCCAGAGACCTCAGAACCCGCCACGACCACTGGATCGCCGTAGCAACGCCGCTCACTGGAGGAGGCCGCTGCGGCGACGGTCAGGCCACCACCTCGCTTCACCAGCCTCCGCGCCGCTCTGGAGTAGCCCCGATGCCTCCTCGCACCTTCCAGAAGTTCCAGATCGCAGTGTCGTCTCCCCGAACGCCTCCAGCCACCTCTGGAACGTCGCTGGAGCAGCCCGATGGCAAGCTGGGTGGGGAGGTCGTTCTGGCCTTTGGATTTCCCATCCGCTCCATTGGATGTGTTCCTCTCCTCTATTTCATGCTTCCCGTGGGATCTGATCTAAGATCAGACCACGGGAAGGCCTTCATCTTCTTTCCTTGATGGTCGCCGACGGCGAGCTCTGTTGCCGGTGCCGTCGTCTTCTTCTTTTAAATAAAAACATAAAAACATTTGTTTTTTTAATAAAATCCAGAAGTGTTTACTTTTATTGCACTTAGGTCCTTTTGGAATTACTTTTAGGTTCGTTTCTTGCATCTAGGTCCATCTGTCATTTTTCCAAAATGTTTCGAATAAAGTTTTAACTGAAAATACATTTCTTACCCTGAACTTTTAAGGTATTGTTTTCTGAGTTTAAAACTTTAATAAAAGCCCTCCAGAGTTTTTTGAATGTATTTTACTTTAGGCAAATTGCATTCATAACCCTGGACTTCCTTGGAAAGTTTTTGACAGTTCATTTTCTTTGTGGAAATTGCATATAAACCCATACGTTTTTAAAAATGTTTCGGAATGCACAATTTTGCTGGTTTAATTGCATTTGAGCCCCTGTGTTTTATAGAAAGCATCAAGAAAAAATGTTTTGATGTGAAAATTGTATGAAACTCCCTGAATTTGTTTTAAAACTTTCCAGAAGCATATTTTCTTGGATAAATTGCATTTTAACCCTCCTTTTTCACTGAATTTCTACTGCATGTTTTAATCTCAGTGAAAATTACACTTTTACCCCTGAATTTCTTCAGAACATCCTGGAATGCTTTGTTTGCTGGGTTATTTGCAGTTTAGCCCATGAACTTCTTTGATATTGTTCTGATTGCCTGTTTTCAAGGGTAAAATGACCATTTTGCCCCTAAAACTTCCTGGATCATTTCTAAGACATTTTATTGCATTTTACCCTGATTTTATGCTGAACTGATTTGGATTGCATGCATTAGTGGATAAATTGCATTCAAACCCCTAGAGAGTTTCACTTGCACTAGGGATGCACATTTGACTCCAGAATTCTTCATACATGCATGGATGTGTTTTCGTATATATTTTTGAGGATTTGGGCTTCTGAATTTCAACTTTCCTTGGATTTTGATTTTTTTGCATAAAACCTCCTACGTTCTTTAGATTTGCATTCACACCTACATTTTGCAAACTTTTCACATCTTTTCGCATGATTTTTTCCCGTCTTTTCTTCCTTGCTAGGTGCACGCTTTTCTAGCTTTTTTCCGAGCTTAGTCTTCTCCTCGTTTTCTGGGTTTTCCTCAATTTTCCGCGTTTTTCACTTGTTTTGGTTTTTCATCGCCCGAGGGCATACAACAAAAGGCTTACAAAGCCGACATGGTCCCGAAACAAGGATTATTTTCCCCTTTTTGATTTTCTCAGATTTATCCCAATTTCTGCGGTTTTGCGAGATATTTTCGAGAATTTCACAATTTTCCTTATCGCCCATGGGCATACAGTAAAGCGGCATTAACAATGCCTACATTTGACCCTCGGATTAACTTTTTCCTTTGATTCCTTTTCTTTGCTTTGATTCAGCATGTTTTCTGTCACCTTCATGCATGAGCATATAGAATAAGAAAGCACGCATTTAGTAGACCATAGACAGTAGGAAGCCTAGAAAGACCGAGCTTTCTCGGGCACATGGGGGTGCCTAACCCCTTCCTCATGCGTAACCAGAATCCTTACCCTTTCTCTGGCCTGCATTCATCTTGCATTATCCATTAGGCACAGATCACACGTGCATTCTGCATTTTGTTTTGTTTCGTGATTTTCTTGTGTTTGTTTTGGTTTTCCTCATCTCTCCATTAAAAGACTAGGTGGCGATTCCTTTCCTTATCCTTTTGTCTTCCCTTTGGTGTTTCTGGATCTTGTCTCTTCCTCAAGATTCACCATTTTCGCCGTGACCGTATCGGATCTCCTCGTGTGCTTCCGCACACCGGAGTAGGTTGGAGAACCGCACGTAGGGGTTCCACCGGCATGGTCACAAGAGAATTTTTGTGGGATGAAGATCTGGTGGTCAGAGAAATGTTAGTTCGGGTATTCGCTGAGGATGAGGCACCGAAGCTTGAAATCGAGTTACTGGAGGGCATTTCTTCTGTCACAGCTGGGCTGCTTACATGTGATGCAGTGGAGAGTGATGTTGTTGAGAGAAATCTTCTGTAGAAGGTTTAGTTCCATGGGCAGAGGGATGAAACCATGCATAGTGTTGGCACGCTCACTTCTTTAGTTGGTGATGATCATGGAATGAATCTTGTTCAGGCCTTAAAGTCTCCACGTAATTCTAATGGCAGGGCTGAGGGAGAAGCTTTTCTATCTTCTTCGGTGGACAGGCATAGGGGCAGAGGGAGACCTCAGAAAAAGAGGCACAATGATCTTGAACGTGGATATCTTAGTGACTCTAGCATGGATGATCCTAAGAATAAAGCATGTGAGAGGTTGGGTCCCGTCACCAGAAGTAAGACCAGATCTAGCTCTCTATCAAATTCTTTCTCTATTCTTAGTCATGAAGATAATTGTTTGGAATGTTAGAGGAGTTGGAAATTGTCCTACTTTGAGACGGTTACGTCACTTGGTTAAAACTTTTCATCCTTCCTTAGTAGCTGTTCTGGAACCATTTATTCATTCAGATAGGGGCAATGATATTATGTTTTCTATGGGTTTTGCGCATTTTCATTGTAATGCTGAGGGATCGTCTAAGATATGGATTTTGTGTATGGTTGGCTTTCAGATGGAGCTTATATCTTCTTTTGATCAGGCCTTATTGGTTTCTGTGGTTGATAATAGTATTTCTTCGAAGATTAATCTTACCTTTGTTTATGCTAGTTGTTGTTGTCAGGAAAGGCATCATTTGTGGGACCATCTGTATTACCTCTAATCTGTGGATAATATTACACCATGGTGTGTTATGGGTGACTTCAATACTATATTAACTCCCTCAGAGAAGAAGGGTGGGAGATGCCTTAGGTTTGCCCATATGGAGGATTTCCCAGAGTGTTTGGATAAATGCATGCTTCAAGACGTGGGATTTGCTGGACCTAGTTTCACGTGGTGCAACAATTAGCGAGGTGGGGATTGCATCCTTGCTCGATTGCATAGGTGTCTTGTGAATGCTAGGGATAGTGACATCATTGCCAAGGTGCGTCATCTTCGTCATGTATCCTCAGATCATGCTCCTCTTCTTGTTAATCTTTACCAGGGCAATGATATTGAGCCTAGGCCATTTAAATTCCTAGATGTTTGGCTTGAGGATAAATCCTGCTTGGATGTGATTTAATCTTCTTGGGCTCAAAGTGTGGATGATGGTGGGGATCTTTATTTTCACTCGTTCCTTAAGTTGGAGAGACTGAGGGAGACATTGAGGGAGTGGAGTAGATCTTCTTTTGGGGATATCTTCCTAAAGGTGAAGCATGCAGAGGAGGGTGTTTGTGTGGCCCAAGATAGGGTGGATAATGATTATTTGGTTGCTTCCTTACAACAATTGGTTGATGCTAATCTGAGGCTTCAGGAGTCTCTAAGGCAAAAGAAATTATTCTAGTCTCAGAAAGCTCGTGTTTCCTAGCTTAAGAAAGGTGATAAGAATACTTACTTTTTTCATAATCAGTAAAGAATAAAAGACAAGGATGTTATATTCATGCTATTAAAAACTTTGAAGGATGTTGGCTTCATGACACTAAAGAGATTCAGGAGGAGGTTAACTCTTTTTTTCAAAAATTATTCACGTCTGAGGGAAATGGTGATATGGGTAAATTTCTTGATGTGATTCCTACTATTATCTCTCCTGAAGATTCTATTAGACTTATTGCTATTCTTGACATGGAGGAGAATCTTTCCACTTTGCATTCCATGCCATGTCATGCTGCTGCAGGTCCTGATGGGATGTCCTTGTCCTTCTATCTGGCGGCATGGGATATTATTGAAAATGATTTGGTGGACTTGGTAAAGTATTTCTTCATGGGAGGTAAAATGCATTGTAGTATCTCAACTTCACTTATTTGTTTGATTCCTAAGGTGGATCACCTGGCTAGCTTTGCTCAATTCAGACCTATCAGTGTTGGTAATATAATCTCCAAGGTGTTCTCTAAAATTATGAATAATAGGCTTATTTAGTTCTTGCCTAGTTTAATCAGTCCGGAACAGGTTGGTTTTGTGACAGGAAGGGATATCTCTGATCTCATTCAATTGGCTCAGGAAGTGATTATAGATCTGGATAAGAAATGCAGAGAAGGAAACATTGTTCTTAAGCTTGACATGCTTAAAGCCTATGACAAATTGGAGTGGCCTTTTCTATTTGCTGTGCTGTAGAAGTTTGGATTCTCTATCAGATTCATAGAAATTATTAAATGGAATTTTCATAATAACAAGTTTTCTCCTATTATTAATGGTCAGCAAAGTGGTTTTTTCAAATCTTCCAGGAGTCTCAAGCAAGGATATCCATTGTCACCATCTTTGTTTATATTGGCTCAGGAAGTTTTTAGCAGAGGGTTAAAGGATCTCTTCCTTAAAGGTCATCGTGACTATTTTTATACTTTTGGTAGAGGTGTCGTGCCTTCTCATTTATTTTTGCAAACGATGCTCTTATTTTTTGCAGAGCTTCATCCCGAACTATTTCTAGGCTGATGGATTTCATTGCATTATATGAATAAGCTTCTAGGCAACGTATGGGACGTAACAAATGCACGTATTTTTGGTGCAAAGATCTTGCTTCTCATGATTTGGTCTCTAGTATCATTGGTTTTTCTAAGGGTTCTTGGACACTTATTTATTTGGGTGCTCCTATTGCCCCTGGGAGGATTTATGCAGCGTTTTATAATAGACTTTTAGAAAGAATTATGGGGCGCATTGCTGGGTGGACAAATAGATTTCTTTCTTTGAGTGGAAGATTGATCCTTATAAAGCATGTACTGTCATCCATTCCTATTCATATTCTAGCTGTTACAAGGGTTCCTATTGGTGTTCTGAAGCAAATTGAAAGGGTTATATGCAACTTCTTGTGGGGGTATAATAATGGGAAAAGGAAAGTCCATTGGATAAACTGGGAAAGCATCACCAAGCCTTACTGTGAGATGGGGCTAGCTATTCGGAGATTGAAGGATATACACCTCCATTTCAACAGCAAGAGTTGTTGGAAATTGTTGCTTCAAGAATCTTTGTGGAGTATGTTTTGCTTTTCAAAATACAAAATTTCTTCTATTGGCTAGTCTTGCTTGTGGTCTTTCTCTAGTTTTAGGTGGAGACGACTCATGGGTGTTGTAGACACTTCCATATGCTTGCAATTGGACAAAACCCTAACAAGACTCTAAAAAACCATAAAAAATACTAAAAACCCTAGGGAACTCCTAAAAAACCAAACAAAATCATAAAACCCTAAATAAACCATAAGAACCTCAAAAACCCTAAAACAAATCCTAAAAACCCAAGAAAACCCCTAAAAAGCCAAACAAAACCATAGAACCCTAATCCAAACCCAAAACCCTAGGTTAAGATCTAAACCAAATTCAAAACACTAATCCAAGTCCTAAACCTAGGTCAAACCCTAGGTCAAACCATAAACCATAAGTCAAACCCTAACAACCTAACAACTTCCACTCCCTCATAACTACTTTAACAAACTCATGTAACAAACTAAACTCTCTAACTAACTCCCACCCCAACATAACAACCTCTAAACACCTATAACAACTTCTAACTACTTAAACTAACTCTAACAACTTCCCACATATTCTAACTAACTCTAACAACTTCTCACTTAATCTAACTAACTCTAACAGTTTCCCACTTAATCCAACAGCCTTTAACTAATCACAACAACCCATAACCACCATGGCAAGCCTATAAATAGCACCCATTTTGCAAGTGAGAGAGAGGGTTGGAAAATTTGAGAGGAGAGGCCCCCAAAGATTTTTTTCTCCCAACTAGAGCAACCAGAGTGATCCAGGTGCAAGGAGGAAGCTCCTGGAGGAGAGAAATCAGAGTTTCCAACCATCTCCGGTGAGCTCCGGTGGCCTCCGGCGAGCTCTGACGGCCAAGGTTACTGCCAGTCCAGGTACGCCCTCCAAAGACCTCAATTTACTTCAAAAATGCTCTCCTAGGTCTCCCTCTACCTCCCCTGATCGATTCCAATGGAGCCAGAGGTCTCTCTGGTCGGAATCGAGTTTCCAGGCCTCGTCGGTGCCGTATTCCAGTGACCTTGGTGGGGGTGCGAGTCCAGGGCATGATCCTTTCCCCAGGGTGCTCGAACCTCCTTTTCGGACCTCCTTCTTACTTATCCAATCCCTGGTGCGCCATTTCATTGCCTCCTTGAGCCTCCAGTAGAAGATCATTGGAATCGCGATATCTCACCGTCGCCGGGGAAGACAATGAATACTGCTTCTCGACTGTGCACCTCCAGCACTGCCACGCCTCTCCAAGCCACCAAAAGCATTCCACGACGCGCCCCTAGTGCTCCGGAGCCATCGAAGCCAAGCCTCGTGCACAGGATCACCTCGACAATCAAGCCCGCTGGAGTTGGGTCGCGTCGACAGCAGGCTAGACCATAGGATGAGAGGAGTGACCTGTTCTTGCTGCTGGATGAGGGGAAATCATCCCTGACGCTCTCCCAAGCTTCTTGGACCCCTGAGCGCCGCGCCGCAGCCCTCTGAAGCCTTTTTGTTCTCCAACGCTGTCACCAAAGATGCCACGATGGCGAGGGAGACAGACAACCAGTTGTAGCCATCCAACCTTCGATCCAGACCATTGGATCTTTCCCTCTCCTCCTCTTCTTGCTCCTCGTGAGGTCTGATCTTCAATCAGGCTTTGGGGATGCTCTAGAAGAGCATCCTCAGTAGTCGTCGATGACGGAGTTCCGTCGCCGACGGCCGTCGATTCATTTTCTTTTAATAAAATTTAAAAATAGTTTTTCTTTTAAATAACTTCTGATACTTTTGTTTTCTTACTGTTAGGTCCTTATTTTCTTACACATAGGTCCTTTTTTCTTACTTTTAGGTCCCTATAAACTTTTTTAATCGTTTGAATAATGTTTGATTTGAAAATATTGTAATGTGCCCCCTTTATGTATTGGTTAATGTTTTCCTTGCTTTAAAATTATATATAAAACCTCTGAGTTTCTTTTCATGCATTTTAAATTCAGCATTTTGCATAAAAAACCCTGAGCATTGTTAAAATAGTTCTGAATGCATATTTCTCTGTCAAAATTGCAAGTTAAACCCTAGGAATTTAAATATTTGCTTAAATGTGACCTGAATTGCATTTTAGCCCTTGAATTTTTCTGATTTTTCACTAATGCCTGTTTTCTATGGTAAATTTGCATGTCAGTCCCTGGAACTTTCTATTTTCAAACATGAACTCTTTTTCTTGCATATTTTGCCCTGAATTTCTTCAGAATTGCATTAAATATATGTTTTAATGGTAGAATTGCACTTGGACCCTAGGAATCTTGAATTTGACCAAAAATACAAAGATTTGCACATTTGACCCCAGATTTCTTCAAAATTACATAAAATGTGTTTTCCTATGTATTTTTGTTGATTTAACTTTAGAATTCCAGTTTTCACTTAGATTTTGTGAATTTTGCAGAAAAGCCCCTAGAATTTACATTTTACACTCACACATGCATTTTGTACATTTTGTTGCTATTTTTCATGCATACTTTCTCTTATTTTCTTCCTTGCATCGTGCACGCATTTCTAACTCATTTCAACCTTGGTTTTCTCATCATTTTGTGGAGTTCTTCCGACTTTCATAATTTTCACTTGATTTGGCTTTCCATTGCCCAATGGGCGTACATTAACAGGCTTAACAATGCCGACATAGTCTCGAATGAGGATTATTTTTCTCAATTTGACTTTCTTGGATTTCTTCGAGTTTCTGCTGATTTACGTGATGCTTTCCCAGAGTTTTCTTGATTTTCATGATTTTTCTCATCGCCCATGGGCATAGAGTAAAGAGGCATTCTCAATGCTTACATTTGTCCCTTGGATTATCTTTTTTCCTTTTATTCTTTTCTTCCCTTTGATTTGGCATGTTTTCAAGTCATCTTTAGCATATGCATTCAGAATAGGCAAGCACACACCCAATAGACCATTTAGCAAGTAGGAAACCTAGAAAGACCGAGTTCTTCAGGCGCATGGGGGTGCCTAACCCCTTCCTCATGCATAACAAGAATCCTTACCCTTTCTCTAGCCTGCATTGGTTTGTGCATTTCATTCATTAGGCATGGAGCATGCATATGTTTTCTTCGCCTTGGTTTCTTTTGGATTTTGTCCTTTATGTTTGGTTTTCCTTGTCTTTCCAATAAAAGACTAGGTGGCTACTCCTTTCCTTATCCGTTCTTATCTTTCCTTGGTGTTTCCAAGTCTAGTCTTCTTTGGATTCACTATCTTCATTGTGACCATATCGAGGCTCCTCGTGTGCTTCCATGCACCTTAAGGAGAGCCTTGCAGGGTTCCACAGGCATGGTCATAGGTGTAATGCCTTGGGTTATAGCGAACTCCTTATGGTTGATTGATAAAGGTAATAGTTTGTTTTTGTTGGACAAGTGGTGGTTTGAAGGGATCTTGGTTGATGTTCTAAATGTGTGTTGTTGGGCTGATAAGAGTCTTTGTGTGATTGATGCCTTTTATCATCATGATCTTTTTGTGGATGATGTGGGTGATGGTAGTGCTGATGCTATGAAGATGTGGGAAGCTCTGAATAATCTACATGTTGACATCCAAGGTGGGGAGGATAGACTATTGTGGCTACCATCATCTAATGGGAAATTTTCAATACAAAGTGCTACATCCACGCTACATATCACGTGTAGGAAATCTTCTTTTGCTAGGTGGATGTGGTCCTCAACTCTTGGCATATGTGTAACACCTGTAAAATTCATTTTGTAATTATTGACATTTTTATGAATTTTATTCTTGGACGGGTGTTACTGTTTCGAGGCCTGTTGTGTGGATTTGTGCTTTTGGGCTTGGGCCTCGTGGGTTGGCTTCTGTGGGGTCCATATGCGTGTGGGGCTCGCATTCGTGGACTAGTTGTTGAGGCTTGCAGTTGGCCTCTTGGTTGTGGTGGGTTGTTGGGTTTGTACGGTGGTTGGCGAGGTTGGCGGTTGGTATGCGCGTGGTGGACTGGTTGCATGCACGCGGCCACCTAAATTCATTTTGTAATTATTGACATTTTTATGAATTTTATTCTTGGACAGGTGTTACTGTTTCGAGGCCTGTTGTGTGGATTTGTGCTTTTGGGCTTGGGCCTCGTGGGTTGGCTTCTGTGATGTGTCCCAGTGCGTGTGGGGCTCGCATTCGTGGGCCGGTTGTTGAGGCTTGCAGTTGGCCTCTTGGTTGTGGTGGGTTGTTGGGTTTGTGCGGTGGTTGGCGAGCCTAGCGGTTGAGGGAGGTTGGTAAGCGCGTGGTTGACTAGTTGCATGCACGTGGCCACCTACTCTCCTTGCGTGGTTTTTTAAGCCAGGACCGTCCCCCATGCATGACCCAAGCTTCTCCCCTCTTCCCCTACGCACTTCTCGCTGTCCCAAGCACGCCATCCTCCTCTTTTCCTCCTCCACTCAGTCTCTCTCCCTCCACTCACTCCCTCCTGTATCACTCTCTCACTCTCCCTCCCCTGTTCCTCTCCTCCCCCACATTCTTCTCTTTGTTTGATGTGCTCAAGGGCCGACGACGGTGTGCAGCGGCTCGTGGTGGCGTGTGGAGTGCTCCCGTGGCAGTGGACGTGCGGGGCGGTTGGAGTTCGTCGGAGGGTCATTGGAGCTCATTTCAGGTACGTATCCCCAATTTATTGTGTAGAAATCATGTAAATTGGTAGAAATGCCTAGGATGCATGTAATCTAGACTAAATTTAATGTTTTACAATTTTTGGGAATTTATTTTGGTTTTTATGGGTATTTATATCGATGGTTGAGATTTGGGTCATTTTGACCCTTATGCCTTTGCAATTTTGTATCTTGATGCATAGTGAATGGATTTTAGTTTTGTTTGTTAGGTTTTGGAGTAAACTCAAGGGTCTACCACATATGTTTTATTCAAGTTTTTTCTTGGATGTTTCGGACTCCGATCAGAGCTCCCACTTCGGGCAATTTCCTAGTGCCTTGCTGTAGGTTGCCTAAATTCTAACAGAATATTGGGAGCGCGAGCCAATTGTGCGAGCCACATGCGCTGGTTCGACAGCGGTTCTGGCCCTTGGTCCAGGCTCTGTTGGTGTTCAAACGAAAGTGCCAGGGGCACGGGCCATATGCATGCTCCACATGCGCGGGTCTGCCAGGCATTTTTTTGGGTTTTTCCTAGATTTTTGGAAAATGTATTTTAATGCAGTTGTTTTCCGGATGGTTTGTATCGTCCCTGTAAGATGGGATTGTGGGCCATCAGTGGTGGTCCGCTAGGACACCTGATGAGTCGTTTTGCCGAGGTTTTGGAAGAGTTTCCAAAGAAATGAAAAATGGTTTTGGAAAATGGATTTCTAAGTAATAGTTGTGTTGTTTTGGAAAATGTTTTCCTAGTTTTCTGTGTGTGGGTCGAGATAGTGTGGGACCGTGTTGTCGGGACCAGGGAATGTGATGACATTCTCTGGTGGTCAAGCAGGACGCCCTGGTTGATGTCAGGGGCCGAGATACCTAAGGCTGAGGGACGTCAAGTCCTAGAAGTATGAGATTCCTTGATTGTTGTCTTGAGGCTAGGGTTGTGGTCTGCGGGTTGAGGTGTTCGTGGCATGACGAGGAGGTATGATACTGCTGTTGTCGCTGTGAGCACTAAGGCTCGGTTGTTGTCGGGTGTGGAGGTATGACATTCCCTCCTGAGCACCGTGTGTGGAGGACACTGTGAGTAGGAGTACCCTGTGGTGGCCAATGCGGGTGGGACACGTGCCCCGTAGTTGGTAGCGTCCTGAGAGACAGGACAGCCTTTCCAGGGAGGGGTTGGCTTTTGAGGGTTCTCTAGAGAGGGAGAATTGCAGGAAGGTGAACGCTCTTGCACAGGGTGGCCATCACCATGGCAGTGTAGAACGCCGTGGTCGCTCCTCGACGGACTGTGTGTAGTCAGAGTTTGGTTGCCTGGCACTGGGCTTCCCGACTCACTATGTGTGGTTTTGGCAAGTGAGGGCCTTTGTTTGTGGTTTTGGGCTAGTAGAGCCTCGGTTGCGGTTTTGGCCAGTGTGGGCCTGGTTCGTGAGGTTTTTGAGAAATGGTTTGAGAAATGAATTTAAAAGAAAAATTAATTATAGTTTTGTTTTCTGTCATTTTCTTGGGATGCATACTGGGTGACTTTTGTCACTCATGCGTTTTCCTCGTGTCTTTGGTTTGCAGGTGCAAACATGCGGTTGGTTTAGCGTAGTGCATATAGTCTGGAGTCTCTTAGTCACACGCATAGGTTCCTGGTAGTTAGATATTTTTTGTTTAGCTTTAATTTTCCCGTAATTTAATTTGTTTAAATTTTTGTGGAAAATGAGGGGCGTTACAGTATGGGCTGGAATGGCCTCCCACTGGACAACAACATTCAACATCATAATATTTCCTTAGCCTCCAAATGTAATTGTTGTGTGGAGCCTCTCCAGGAGTCCTTGCAACATCTTTTCTTTGAGGAGGAGTTGGGTAATGCTCTTTGGCAATATTTCAGTAGGCTTTTGTGCTGTCCTTTGGATGATGATGTTTTCAAGACTATTGTTGCATGGTTTGCAAGGGGATGGCTCTCTTCGCACAGGAATATGTTGATTGGTTTCTTGTTGGGTTTCATATGTTGGTACATTTGGAAGGAGAGATGTTCTCGTAGATTCTCCAACAAACATCAGTCCATCAGTAATATTATCTCCTCCATTATTTCTGATTGTAATTGTGTTTTGAAGGGGAGGCAGTTTTTATCTTTTGGGGGTGATATATCTCCTTTGCAAGATAGTGGTTTCCATGTTCCAGGATTTGTTGACAAGTAGTATATGATTATTAAATGGATCTCTCCTGTTGTGGGCTTGAAAGGTAATACAAATGGTTCCTATGCTACATCTTCGGTAGGTGGAGGAGGTATTGTTCTGTCCAAGGATGGACATGTGATTTTTTCTTTCTCTGAATACTATGGTAATATTTCAAATAACGAGGTGAAGATGAGAGCCATTTGGGACCTTATCCATATGTGCTATGAGATATAGATCATTGTTTCATCCATTGAATCTGATTCAGAAATTGTGATCAATAAGATTAATGGCAAGAGCTCTGTTCATTAGAATTGCATTCAGTGGTGTAGGCTTATTCAAAGACACATTACTTTCTCTTCAATCTCTTTTTCTCATTCTTATAAAGAGAGTAATTTTGCCGTGGATTTTTTAGCTAAGTAGGGAGGAGCTACAAAGACTGACAATCTTTATTTTGCTTATGGTGATCTTCCTAAAGAGCTTTGTGGTATTTGCAACCTTGATAGGTGGGGCTTCCCTTCCATATGTATGAAGGGAGGTTTGTGACATGGTTGAAGAAATGTATAGTTGGAGGTCAGTTGAGTACTCGAATTGCATTCTCCTCCTTTCTCTTTTTTCCAACAAGGGCTGGGTTTTTGGGATTTGAGGATAAAGTTATTCTGGCTTTACGTTCACTGTGTAAAGCCATCCCTAGAGATTATTGGTTTGTTTCATAAACTATTGTTTCTAGGGATATATTCTGTAAGAATATTGGAGTTTATTTGTGTAACACCTGTAAAATTCATTTTGTAATTATTTACATTTTAATGAATTTATTCTTAGACCAGTGCTACTGTTTTCGAGGCTCATTTGTGTAGTTTTGTGCTTTTGGGCTTGGGTCTTATGGGCTGACTTTTGTTTGCGTGTCCCTGTGCATGGTTGGCACTGTACATTGTGGCACCGTGCTTGTGTGCTAGGGTGTGGGTCCGTGTGGGGCCCTCATTTGTGGGCCGGTTGGTGGGAGTAAGTTGGTGGTGTGGGTTTGGTATGCTTGTGCTGGGTGTGGTTAGGCAGGATGCGCGGTTTTGCACGCGTTCAGCTACCACATTGCATGGCTTTATAAGCTTATGCACGTTGATGCATGACCAATGCACCTTGCCTGTAACGACTCCCAAGTCGCTACCACAAAACCTAGCTACAAATTTAATTTAATTATTTGTTTTATCTTTATTATTAACTAACAACTACACTAATGATGTAGCTAAGGCTAAGTACTCTCAATAGGAAATAAAACTAATAAACAACAAAAATAAACTAAACTAACACTCATGTGGATCCCTGATGTGTGGTGGCGTGACTCCTCCTATATACACTAGCAACCAACTGCTACTATCCTGCACCTGCCAAAATACAGAAAACAAAGCACACGTGAGTGACCACTCAACGGTCACCCAGCACGCACCTCACCTACAGCTCAGCAACTTATGTCGAGGGCAACTAAGCGTAGGCATCACACCCGGATGTCAAGGGCAATCTACTGATGCCCAGCACACAAGCACTAGCATCGCTCTCCGATGCCGCAACACCAAGGATCGAGGGGACAATTTGCAATAAAAATGGCATACTGAAATAATTCGGCATGCCGAACAAGGCAACTGTAGGGTACCCCGAAATGGGACCTAAAGCCTAATCCTACAAATCACCAGACAAACAACACCGAGATCCATCAAGTGGATCTCGAGAAATCAACAAAAAACACAACATTGGCATTTTTCACCCCAAACCATAAATACGGCCATAAATGGCCCACAAATGCACAATAAATTCTATAAAATTTATTACAATTACCAACACAATAGCATGCACCTATGGTACAAATTTGGAATCAAAATAAATTCTATGGGGTGCGTACCTCAATTGAAGATGCAGTGACGCGAGACGAACGACGACGCTCCTCCTCCAACCACGAGCTGCTCCTTTCCTCCACGCAATGACCGCAGCACGGCGGTGACTACATCCTCCCTTCTCCGGCCATCAACCTCTCTCTCTCTCACAACCCTCTCTCCCTCATGTCTCCCTTCTCTATTTTCTCTCTCTCTCTCCCACGCACGGAAGGAGAAGAAGAAGAAGAAGAGGAAGGGGTTGAGCCCGGGGAAGAGAAGAAAGAAAAGAAAGAAAGGAAGGAAAGGAAAGAGAAAGAAGGGAAGGAAAGAAAGGAAGCCGTAAGCACGAAACCAGACCACACGATCTTCCACGTTCATGTGACTCGTGCAAACCAAGATCCTCCACCAGAGCATTGAGCAAACCCTCAAAACTCCCACGAGGGCCATCACAACACCCGAACCACACCACAACAAAAGGCCAAAAACTCACAATCCAAGCGTCAGACACTACTGAGAACGTGTCCCATATTAGGCACTGGGCCCCCCCAAAGCCTAACACGCCTGAATTTCACCTTAATTATCAAGCCAAAGCACCACTTTTAAAACCTGGGTCGTTACATTACCTCTCCTCCTTCGCGTGTTCTCCCTCCATCCCGAGCACGCCATCTCTCACCCTCTCCCTCCCTGTCCACTCATTCTCTCTCCCTCCACTCACCCCTCCTTCCCATCTCTCTCACTCTCCGTCCCCTGTTTCTCTCCTCCTTGTATCTTCCTCTCTGTTCGGTGTGCTTAAGGGATGATGGAGGCATGCGGCGACTCATGGTGGCGTGTGGAGCTCTGATGGTGTGCCCCTGTCGTCAAGTGAGCCTCGGCGAGGGTTGGGATCGTCGGAGTTGGCCGGAGGATCGTCGAAGAGTGTTTCTCAGGTACGTACCTCCAACCAATGAATATAGAGCATGAAATTGGTAGAAATTGATAGGATTGAATGAAATCTAGGTAAATTTACATTCCTAGAATGTATTATGATTTTATGAGTATTTATGGAGGTATTTATGGGTGTTAATGGTGGTAGTTGTGTTTTGGGTTGTTTTTACCCTCCTGCCTTTGCGAATTTATATGTTGATGCATGGTGAACAGATTTTGGATTTGTTTGTTGGGATTTGGAGTAGACTCATGGGTCTACATCGTATGTTTTATGTGAGATTTTTGGTATTTGTTTGATGGGTCCGATCGAAGGTCTCACCTTGGGTGATTTTGAAAGGTGTAGGTTGGGCCATTTTTTGTTTCTCATGGAAATGGACATACCAAACAATTTTGGTATACCATTTTTCTATCTGTTTTGGTGCTCTAGTCGAAATTCAGTCGTTCGATTTTGGACAGTCGACATAATTAGTGGATTTTGATCGACCAAACCATTTTCGGTATACCAGTTTTGGCTTGAGTGTTGACTGTTGACTTGATTCGGTCCATCGATCCAAATTGGTGTACCGAATCAGGCATTTTTGGCATACCGAACCTGTTTTTGGCATGCCAAATCAGGGTCCAAATGCTTTTATAAAAATGTGATTTTCTGAGGGTTTTCCTGTTTGGTTTGTATTGTTCCTTTGATATGGGATTGTGGGTCGTTAGTGGTGGTCCCTTCGGACACCAGATGTGTAGTTTTACCGAGGTTTTGGAAGAGTTTTCAAAGATACAAAAAAATGGTTTGAAGGAGATGGATGGTCCATTTTGGAAAATGGTTTTCCTGGTTTTCTATGTGCGTGCCAAGACACTATGGGACCGTGTCGTCAGGACTAGGGAATGTGAAGACATTCTCGAGTGGTCGGACACATCTCCCTGGTCGAGGTCGAGGGGTCAAGATACTTGAGGATAAGGGACGTCAGGTCGAGGTTGAGCTGTCTTGTGACATGATGGGGAGGTATGATACTCCTACTGTCGTTGTGGGAACTGAGGCTCAGGTGTTGTTGGGTGTGGTGGTATGACACCCCCTCCTGAGCACCATGTGTGGAGGACGTCGTGAGGTGTGGAGGACGTCGTGAGGAGGCGTACGCTGTGGTGGCCAGTGCTAGTGGGATACGTGTGCCTTAGCTGGTAGCGTCTTGAGAGATATGACTACCTTCCTAGAGAGGGGTTGGCTTTGTGATGGTTCTCCAGGTGAGAGAATCGTGGGACGGTGATCGCTCCTACACGGGGTGGCTTCACTATGGTAGTGCAGAATGCCATGGTCGCTCCTCAATGGACTGCTTGTGGCCAGAGTTTGGTTGCTTGGCATAGAGCTTCTTGACTCACTATGTGTGGTTTTGGCCATTGAGGGCCTTTGCTTGTGGTTTTGGTCGGTGTGGACTTGGTTTATGGGGTTTTAGAGAAAATGGTTTGTGAAATGAATTTAAAAGAAAATTAATTATGGTTTGTTTTCCGTCATTTTTCGTGGGGTGCGTGCTGGGTACTTCTGTCACTCTTGCATTTTCCTCGTGTTTTTGGGTTGCAGGTGTAGGCACACAAACGGTTTAGCATAGTGCATATGGATCAAAGTCTCATAGCCGCACACGCAAGTTCTTGGTAGTTTCATATCTTCTGTTTAGCTTTAATTTTCTTGTAATTTCATTTGTTTTAAATTGTTATGGAAAATTTAGAGCGTTACAATTTGGACTCTGGAGTACTTTATGATTGAGGAGGATGTTCCTAAATCATTATTGTAGCCTTAGTTCTTGTAACCTTTTCATCATATTAATAAAGGTTACCATTCTTTTGCCAAAAAAAAAAAAACATGTCGTAGCTAGGTGTTTTCATTTCATTGCAACTGCGGGGATAAAACCCCTTGGGTAAGTTTTCTCATCCTATTTCATATTTGTAACTTAATTTTCTGAATTGCTTACTACACCATGTTAACCTGTGACATTTTAATTTTGTTTTGCAAGGAAAAGATGAAGAAGAAGAAGAAGCTCATCGGTATGAGCACCCTTAAGTGATGCTGGTGTTGTCCTAAGGTAGTTGAACCCGTAACAACAACATCTCCCTAAGGCATCTTGAGGGCCAGCGAAAGCGAACCAAGAGTGGTGATCACACCAATTCTGACATCCGTGGAATGGAGTAATTGGATATAAATCAATGGGAAGCAAGCGAGGCCATAAAATGATGAAACCGAAGAAACATCGTTTCCTTCCTCTAAAATCCCACATCCATAGAAGTTAGGCATCATTTCCTTAGGGATCATGTGTTAAAAAATGATACAAAATTAGAATTTATTTCCACAAAAGAGCAATTAGCTGATATATTTACCAAGCCTTTAGATGAGCAACAATTTATTAAAATTATAAGAGATTAAGGAATTTGTAAGATTGGAGACATTATATAAAAATGCAATAAAAAAAAAGCCTGATTTGGTATACCATTTTTGATCGGCTACCGATTGTGTGAATGTAGTTCTTATCAAGATAATTTTTGGTGGTAGACCGAAAAAACGGTGAAAAATGTCCTTATCTCGGTCTACTGATTTTGGGTGGATGACCAAAATAATCTGTGAAAAAAGGCCTTGTCTCGGTCTACCAATTATGGGCAGTTGACCAAAAATGGACGTTCAATAAAAACTCCTGTCTCAGTATATCGTTAGTATTCGGTCTTCCGATCAACCTCGAGCCTGTGTTCAGAACCTTTTTTCCTAAATTATGCTTTATTAAACGTCAGCCCTAGGATTTAAATACTTCCTACCCTCAGTTTATTTCACCCATCTCACTTCTCTTCCAATGATCCTAAGTTCTCTAGCCCTTTTTCTTCTCTCAAACCCTAGATCCTCCCTTCCCTTTTCTCGAATCTGGCTTTTCCCCTATTTTCCACCCAATCTGTCTCTCTTTTCATCACATTCTTTGACTCTCTTCAAATGGCACCCAAAAAGTCTTGTGCTTCATGGCCTAAAAGGAAAGAGGCGCTGGCTAGTTCTTCTTCTTTTGATGAGGTCCTCGACAAGTACTTTCACCTTATGGACGATGAGACTCTGAAAGCACATAAAGACTGTTTTGCCAAGTGGGAGGTACTCAAGGGACGAAGGGTATTGTCACGCCCCAAATTTTCCACAATAATTTAAACAAATTAAATTATGGGAAAACTAAAGCTAAACAGTAAAATATCCAACCACCAGGAACCTGTGTG